>KZ809520.1:53877-64762 GCA_000696205.2 Oncopeltus fasciatus
TATATATATATATAATTTCAAATGTGATCTCTCTCATTATCTCATTAAAGTACATTATATTTTATTTTATCAATTGTATCTAGTCCTCATGGATCAGCATATAACTTTTTCTTTTTTAAATAGAGTATTATGAAGTATAAAATATTTTTAAATTTAAAATAAAGTATTTACAAAATACAACAACCATTCTAGGAAGAGATTGAACTAAGCACCTCTTACTCAAGTTATTACTGTGTTAGGGCTCTTGTGGCAAGCCTTCATTTCATCTCTCTTTTCACTAATACTAAAAAACTTCATTTGATGCTAATTAGCAAAGTAAATTAAGATTTAATATTTATTAGGCCCGGTCATAATAGTTATATTACAAATACTATTAATTGACAGTCTTGATTACGGACTGCTTAATAAATATAGCATAAGACCTCTAGAGACACTCTCTCTAATAAAATGTCTGGTTTCCTGACTTTTTTCCTGGTTGTTTTATATTACTAAAATATGTAGTTACACATGGGTGGTTATTGTGGCCATAAGTTACAATAAATAATATCTGATTAAGACTATTACAAATATCTTATAAAGATATTAATTAAGATTAATCTCCAATAATTAGTGAGGTGAATATTAACCATGCTTGAGTAGAATGCCTGACTTATTCGAATCAATAATAACCTCTGATCATACAAATTTAATTTTTCATTGAAGTTACAATACATACTAGAATTTATTAAAACTGCATATTATGCACAGAGTTATTGCAGTTAAGGGCTATAAATAAAATGGTACTGTCTTTTTTTTTTAAATTGGCACTAGATGACCTAACATTAATTTTTAAAAGTTAATAGAGGAAATAACTTTAGGCAGGTTTTCATAGTGTAATGAGACTGAAGTCACTCTAGCAAACTTTTTTAAGAACTCAGAAGCAAACCTATTAGAAGAAGCAAGGATGGATAGATGAAGGATTGGCTTACTGCTCTTAGGAATTCACCTTAAAGAGGGGGTGAATAGGATATGCCAGGATGACACTTAATAAGACTCAAAGAAATTGAGAAAAAAGAGACGAGCAGATTATGGATTATATAATATCTTATTACATCATTTTTTTTTTTTTTAAAGAAAATATACAACATATGTTATTGAGTAAGTCAAAAGCTGGAAACCAAGAAAGAAAATGAGCTTAGCAATTTCAAATAACTCTAACCAAATCAACACCTCCGAGGAATCGGCAACATTAAGAACCAAGCCATAACAATGTAAAAATCCCCTAGACCTGAAGACACTTTCCTTGCCAATTTAGGTGTGACGCCATCACAAGAGGAGCCAAATTTTGGTAAGAAACTATTTTGGTTATGATTTCTGACATATCTAGAGAGATAGATGACATATATTCTTTACACAGCATTTTGCATGAACAGTAGGAATAGGAACTATTCAACTATTTTCAAGAGAGCACCATTAAGCAGGCGGAACAATATTTTGATTATTGGAATGAAGATCGAGGATGGCAAGGAATCGGTTACCTACAGAATATAAGAAGAAAGATAGGCAAGATAATCAGATATTGACATAAGAAATGATAAACAGGCGCAAAATAAAACATCCATAGTAAGCTGAATTACTATGGATGTTTCTGAAGTCACTCTGAAAAGATAAGATAAATTGTCAAGAAATACCAAGAGTAAAACTGACTCAGTAAAGAAATATTTAAAGGGCACATCTTGGTGGAGTAAACATCTTAAAAATCTTAGGAGAAATACACATTCTCTTTTTAAGCAAATAAAAGATAAGTAATAATCAGAAGATGGGCATATTGTAATTTTTTAATAAGATAAGAACAAAGGAACTCTCATGTTTGGAACTAAACGAAAATGAGGAACATACCAAACCAACTGAAGAGTTTTTAACCATAGAGATTATTATAGTGGGCCTAAAATATATACCAGGTCGACACATCCTACCTCAAGATGGTACTACCTGAATCACAAAAGTGACAGAAACTATACGGACAATATCGGACAGGGTAATGGGCTCCGGAAGCCAATGTTGTCAGATGGAATATAGCTCCCTCCCTCGCTCTGTCGGTATGCCCCTTCTTCCATCCTCCAGCCGCAAGGGCCATCAGATCTTGGATGCACTATCTGTACAATCTTGTCACGGCATCACCTAACCCCAACAAATTCTCTAGTAATACCACCACAATATTCAGATTATACAACATCTATTTTAAATTATATCAATATTGTGCCAGAAGTATTTTCTCTATTTATGAAACAAATTATAGTTATCCTTCATAAACTGATAAATTTCTAACCATTTCAACAGATAAAATCTACCCAGTCTCTTTGTACAGCAAGAGTAAATCGATTTTTTTAAATATATTGAGACCTGGTTGATGATTAGTTGGCCGTCTCGAATATCGTGTGAGAATGGTCGGGGTTTCGGCCAGGAAGAAAAAAAAAAATATACACCACAATTTGGAGTAATATTTTTATTTATGCCAACGTTTCGGCTTAGCTAGTAAGCCATCATCAGGGCAATGGCGTTGGGTGGAGAAATCTCCCCAGGGTGGTGTCTGTTCACATTGTAAACTGCAGAAACAACTTCAGTTCAGAAAATACTTCTGGCACAATATTGATATAATTTAAAATAGATGTTGTATAATCTGAATATTGTGGTGGTATTACTAGAGAATTTGTTGGGGTTAGGTGATGCCGTGACAAGATTGTACAGATAGTGCATCCAAGATCTGATGGCCCTTGCGGCTGGAGGATGGAAGAAGGGGCATACCGACAGAGCGAGGGAGGGAGCTATATTCCATCTGACAACATTGGCTTCCGGAGCCCATGGCAACGCCATTGCCCTGATGATGGCTTACTAGCTAAGCCGAAAAGTTGGCAAAAATAAAAATATTACTCCAAATTGTGGTGTATATTTTTTTTTTCTTCCTGGCCGAAACCCCGACCATTCTCACACAATATATTGAGACATTACAATTAGTTCAATATGCATGCTTAACTCATAGTAAGGTATGACTTGGTAAATTCCGAACCAGTAAAACTAACCTAACTACATCCGATTTTATTTCAAGACTTACAACACCTGATAGCAGTAGACCAAAGAAACTTTAAAATTTTTGAAAGAAAGAGGCCACTCTTCTATTTTATGCAGGTTACTGCAATCTTAGAAAGCACATGGGCTCACAAGATCTTTAAAACAGCTTTGTACGAATTCTGCAAAGGATTAGAGTAAACAAATATTCATAATGAGAGTGACACAATTCAGAGAACAATATTATAAGCCCAAAAGAAAAACCAAAAGCTAAAAAGCTTTTTATAGGTTGTTAGATAGTGGGCAGAACTTTTTGTTTAATTTTTATTAATTTAAAGTTCAATGGGACAGAAATGGACAAGCAACTGTAGTTATATTACTCAAATTAGTTCAAGGATTCACACATATAATTTGGAAATAATATATATGACTTCACTAAAGCAACCCTATGATTATTTCACCTTAACATCATATTCATTTAGAGCTTAAGTATATATTTGAGAAACATATAATATTCTGAAGTTTACCAAGAATGATGTAGTTTTTCTCTTGTTTACATAGAAATTCATTCCCAGTAGGTCCGTTTCCATGCTGAATACATTTATCAAGCAGCACCACAAATTTCTGGTTTAGAGTAAAATCAGCCCTAGACATACATATATAAAAAAAAAGTATTAGTTAAATTATTTTACAAGAAAAATGCAGATTACAATTATTCTATTAATTATATCAAAGATAACAGTTGAGTATGTAAATGATACTTTCGATGGATAGATATATAAGTGATATGGATAAGTGAAAGTGAAGTGAATGTTAATTATATTTTTAGGTATTGGTTAATTTACATCATAACAGGAAATTCGTCCTTGGATAGAAAACATGGAGGAAAACTAAACCTATTATAAAAGAGAGTTTACTAAATGCATAGATACATATTTTGATAAAGTGCTTGAAAAACATAAAATAACAATATGATAGTATCAGGCTGAATAAAGCTAGAGTGGTTTTTAAATCGTTCTCACTTCTTAAGAGGAGAAAAGTAAGATATTAGGCATTTGACAAACATTTTACCCAACAAATAAAACCTAACTTTTTTTTTTTTTACAAGATAACAACTTGAAGGTGAGTCTTTTGAACAATACCATATATTATTAGATGATTTTAGTTGGGGTTCGGTCAAAGTAGATCCAAAAAAATACAAATTTTAAAAAAGTGTATTTTTTTAAAAGATTATCTGCCAACGTTTTGGCTTACATTGTAAGCTATCTTCAGGGCTGTAGAATGGCTCTATCTCCACTGACTGGTATACCAAGCACACATACTCAGGTCGTCTCCTCCACTTCAACTCATCTCACCTTCATCATCACAAAATTAATGTGACCAAAAACCTTATCTACAGATCACTCACACTCTCTGACAAGATATTCCACAGCAAAAATATTAAACGTGTTACTGACATCCTCCTGTCCAATGGTTTTTCCTACTCATACCATTAAAAAGCTTGTAAAATAATTTTTTGTTTCCACTTCTCCAACTATCCCCCTCCCCCAAAACAACGACCTTGTTTTCCATTCTCTTCCTTATATTCCAAAACTTTCTGAAAATATTAAGAAATCTATCAGAAAAACTTTCCCTAACCTTAAGCTTTCTTTTTCCACCAACAACAAATTAAAATCTATTTACACCATCCTCAAAGACCCCATCCCCCTTCCTAACAGAACTAATGTCGTCTACAAAATTCCCTGTTCTACACCTAATTGTTATGGTTCTTACATTGGACAAACAAAAAACCCTATTTCCTGTAGAATCAATAACCATAAAAATGACATAAAGAATAAAAAAAAACAAAAAAAAACTGCCCTCACTAAACAAGGAATCAATATTGCTCTTTATAAAATTGTTAAATCCTGCTTTACTAGTAAAAAATATACATCAAAATAATCAGAAAAAATATAAGACAATTCCAAAACTTCTTTGGCCAGAAGTAGTTGTGATGTGATTGAGATTAATCAATGCTATCACTTTGTAGTAGATGAGTTTTTACCTTAAAAACTTCCAAGTTTTAGTAGTGGTGTAGTTATTTCTAAATTAAACTCAATAATTGCCATGCATGTCATCCTCTAATCTATACTCAAACAGAATAACAGGGTAATATTTCTATTCTAATGAGTTTAATAATTTTTCAGAAGAATGGGAGGTGTTCACATATTATCCAGTCCCCAGGCTGAGGTAGGTCAGCAACATTCAAGATGTTCAAGGGGTCCGAAAAGAAATAGTTTATTGGAGGAAGAAGAAATAAGACATGCCTCTGAATGTCCCAAGAGAGTTGATAGTTTTTTTCCAATGGATAAGTGAGGACCTACCAAGGCTATGTAACACTTTCACTTAAATTATACATCACATTATCACTTATTCTAGCTCTGAAGACGTTTTCTTAATGTATAGTTTCCATCCCAGACTTTTTCCTAGGGTAAAAATTTCTCCTAATGAATTAGTTTAAATTTCCACAAAAAAGATAATCCCTTATCAAACAAAATTAAATTTAAAAAAACAAACCAGAATATGTTTAGAATATTAACATTAAATTTTATCATTAATTACTTCATTTTCGATATAGCTTCTGTGCTAAAAGTTGATGGAGGAAGAATAAAGGCTTTGAAAGGTTGTATTTCACCATTTTTAAATCCTGCATCAATTAATTTCTTGAGTATTCCTTTTTCTCTCTTTGAAAGTTTTAGTAGTAGTTCTGGTCCAATGCCATACACAGAAACTTTTGATAAAAACACATGCATCCCTTGAAAAAGTAAAAAAAATAATTAAATTTTAAAACAATTATTATTTTATCACAATGAATCACAGAAATAATTTGAATTGACTTTGCACCTCAATGGATTTTAACATCTGATATTTCAAGAAAGCATTTCCTTCATAGTTAAAATGGTCTATCAATTAGTTTTATTGCTCTCATTTTTTTTTTAAACCATTCAGATGGAATACATGTACCAAAGTAGGTAATAATAACATAGGAAAGAAGAAATACTAAGTTATTCAAAGAGTAATGCTACAAAAACCCATCACTAACATAATATAAGATCAGTTTGAGAACAGACCTTTTTGAAAAATTCAAGCCCCCATCCTCTGATGTTGCACCCAAAAGTGATAGGTGAGTGTAGGAAGAATTTAGGAAAAAAGACTTGCAACTTAGTTGATATTGGTATATATTGGTAAAATGGAAAGAAGTTAAAATGATTATCTTGCCAAGAAAAAGAAAGTGAAGGGGCTATTCAGATTTAGGAGTGTGCAGGATAATTAAAATTTTGTTTCTTTAAAAAAACAATGGGAAATAATAGAACATTATCATGTGGAGGAGAAAAAAATTGTTAAGAGTAAAAATCATAAAAACAAAAATTAGCAGACATCATTGCCAGGTGAATCAGCCACTCACTAGACCAGACTCAATTAAATAAGAAAAAGAGAAAAGACAATTGGGAAGAAAATATTTGTTGAAGGAATGTTCTTTGATATAGAAAAGAGTTTTAATCGGCCATCTTAAAATTTATAAAAGACTGAGGTGAGGTTGCACAGGATGGAGATCAAATATATCGTAAATCTTTGAGACACATATTGAAATGTGAATACTATAGTAGGCAAAAGTAAAATAAAATATAGGTACGAAGAGGTTATCTAAAAGGAGGTGTTTTTTGTTGTCTTTTTTTTTCAAAAGTGGACATGAATAGTGAACACTTTTATACAGGAATTTAAGTTAAAACATATTCTGATCATGTTTCAACAATAAAGGAGAAATTATTAAAGAAATGATATGATATCCTAAGCACTAAGAACATTAGAATATGGGAAATATGATAACATACATTGATAAATTCAAAAAATAATGTGAAAATAATGGAGATGTGAAATTGACATATGTTGAAATCAATTGTCAAGCATTAATTGGGACATAAATAACCTGAAGATCAAAATAGCGAAAGTACTTAAAGTAATTAGGAAATTAGAGAAAGGAAAGAAATCAGCCCAGAATGGATAAGTTGGAATACTGGAATGGATGCTATAACAGAAAATATGAGCTCATGAAGGAAGGACCCTAATAAACAGTAGACTGGCAAAGTTTCATTCATAAAATTAAGATGAACTTCTGAATGGGACATCCTTTATTGATATTAAAGACAAAGACAAAACTAATAATAATTAAAAATTAATCATGAACAGTTAAAAAGCAAGAGCTTAAAGAATTGTAGGCTGCTAGATTGTTTTTTTACCCATTGTCACACCAGGTTCAGTCTCTTTAGAGCTGAGTTGAAAGAAAGAGCCGAATTGCCCTAGAGATTTAGTCAGAGGAACTAACATACTGGGATTGCTTGAAGTATTTACTACAATATGCATTCCTTTCCCTTTTGTCTGGCTTATTATTGTTGTATCCAGACTCTTATTTCCTCTTAAAATATTATTCTCATTCACCTAAAAAAAAATATACATATTCAGTTGAAACATGACTCAATATTCACTATTATGCAATAGTTAATAAGTAAAATATGAACCTCAGGTAATAATTCAAGTATTCCTTCCTTTGTTGATAAAACATCATCATAAGTGGTGTAAACCTCTAAGCCTTTTTTAAGGGCCAGCTTAATAATTGCTTGAGAAAGTGTTAATTCTCCATTTACAACTAGTATTCTTTTAATAGGAACTATATCGTTCTGGGATTCAACCTCTAGAAGATAGTAAGCCTTGAAAGAGAGTGTAAAGAAATTAGAAAAATTGTTAAATAAAATGTTAACTAGAATAGATTCTAGAGACAATAATTTGTTTTAAAATTTATTAAAGAAAATGTGAATTGTAATAATAATAACATTTATTTAAGTTTGGATTTTAGCCTTATAAATTGAGTTTAAATCATTAATTAATTAATTAATAACATTTAAATCATGAATTAATTAATAACAACATAATTTAATATAAAATTAATGAAGCATTTATCATAATCACATCTACAATTCCAATGATTGTATAGCTAAACTTAAATAAACTGATTATTTTTTAATAACACAACAATATGTAATCATAATGATAAATTAGTACATCAAAGGTGGGTGAAATAAATGAGAAATGGTCACAAACCTCCACAGTTCACACATTTATTTTTAAATGAAGAGCACTTTAAAGGTCCACACCTAATCTTTAGAGCTCTAAGTTGGTTGAGGTGTATTTCAGATTCAGCCAGAGGTCTGAGAGAGTACACCTCAACCAACTTGGGGCACTGAGCATGAGGCTAGGCCTTGAAAGAGCCCTCCATTTACAAATAAATGTGTGAACTGTGAAGGTTTGTGACTATTTCTCATTTATTTCACCAACCTTTGATTGAAACCTCCACCAGCCAGTAATTACATAGAAGCAATATTAGTACATATACTTATATATTACTAGAAATCTAATACTAATATAAATTTTAGATATAAATAAATGAATAAGCTCATAAATTCTTAAATATTAGTGTAAGCAAAATAATTTTTTTTAAACTCTATTTCACTCTTTTTGACAGAGGAATTCATAAATGTTTATGATGATATCATGATCAGAATTAGTAAGATAGTGAAAAGTTTGGTGAACGGTCAAACGTTGTTTGTAGAAATATTGATCTATGGGGGCTATATGTTAAGCATTGCCATAGACAAATGAAAGTTATTCCTCAGTTTTAGATAGACATTATATATTTAAAGGCATAAAAGTAAAATTTTTTGAAAAAAAATTTATAAAACATAAATATTAAAAAATTAGATTTTATACATTCTGTGTTCAGCATACTTTTTGTAACTAAAATAACAATGAATATTAGAAGTTAAGATATTAATTTTTGGCTTCCCTCTAACCCTCCCCATATCCTTTAGCTCATCTGATTTTAACCAAAATTTCTTAGTTGGGTTTGGAATGAAAAGCTTAAATACAGAATTTGATATATTTAAAAAATAAGAGTGCCATGCAACAATTAAATTACATTCTTAAATATACTTATTAAATTTGCTTTTTTAAATTTAAATGTTATTAAATATAAATGTTATAAAACTCTATTTAATGTCACTTTAGTTTTAGAATTTTTTTTTAATGATAATAATATTGAAAACATTAAGATTAAAAATTTTGGTCTTCCTCTAAACCCCATTCCTCCTCCAACAGATCTCAGGCATCATCCAACAATAAAAAAAAAAGAAATAAAAAAAAAGCTTAAATACCAATTAGGATTATAAAATAAAACCAATTCTTCACACTTTTTAAAATCTTTTACTCGCTGAGCACTTTCAGAATCAATGATTCCATCCTCAGAGCTTAGTCACCAAACACCACGATAGGTGATAATTGGGCAGGATAAGTATGAATAAAATTATTTGTACTTTGGTGACAGGTGACTGAGTTCTGAGGATGAAATGTATAAACTCTTTATTTATTTATGAATCATTTAAATTTCAGTTGAAGACAAACAAAGCATCCCTCCATTATTCTATGTCATTTAATTTTTCATTGCAGATTTATTTAGAGGAGAATAAAAACAGTCCGTTCTGACCAGAAATATTTAAAGAACATTTGTCTAAAGATTTACACAATTAATTAACTGTGTGTAATTAATTAACAATTAATAGTTGAACAAGACCTAAATTTCTACTAAGAAATATTTTTTACCTCAACATACAAAATATTTACCGTTTCTTCTTCCGGGTTGGACCGTGTCAAATTTGACACCAATTTGACCAATTTGACACGATCCAACCCAGAAGAAGAAACGGTAAATACTTCTGACGACCGTCGAAGCCTACGTGAACATCTATACAAAATATTGTAATTATGAATAGTTAATACCATAAAATATTTTTCATTAAATGCTTTTTATCAGAAAACAGGATAAAAATGTTGCATTAAATTAAAACCAGGTCATTTTTTAAAAATCTCCTTGAAGGTTATAAGCATTTAGGTTACTTCAACCGTTGAGTCATAGATGGAGGGGCTATCTAAAAGTGCCACTTTAAACACCAATGGAAGTAGTGTTAGGCTTTTAGGTTTTCGATAGAAGCCTGCAGGGAGTGAGACTCAAAACCTATCAGAGGAACCTGAACATATCACCAAGGCTTAGCTGGTGCCTCCAGGACATACTTATAAAGAATTTTGTATTTTATATTTATCTCTAATTAGATGCATAAAAAAACTTTAATAAATTAAAATTATAAATATTAAGGAATACCAACTATCAAATAAGGGATGAGAACAGCTGCAGCATCGGCATGAGACAAATGGGCTGGTTTTTCCCACATATATTCAGGATCTGGATCGAGTGTAGTAGTCTCTTCATTGAGTAAAGCCAAACCACAAAGTGACTTATCATTCTTTGTGCCACTATACTCAAAAATTCCAAGCTGTAATCATACATATAAAGTTAAGTTTTCTAGTAAATTAAATGAATATTTACTAGCAAGACTTTAAACTAAGTTCTAATACATTTTAATCTACAACAAATTAATGTAAATTAAAGAAGTTAAATCTTCCTTACTCATTTATGCCGTATGGAAAAAAAAATTGTTAAGTATTTGTTCTGTAAGTGATGTATTAATTCAAGCAGTACATTATTATAATTTTATTAATAAGATCTAAGTATTGGTATTTTATTTTAATTAAATCTTCAATATATGTATAAATTACACAAGTTTAGTCTTCCTGACTCATATAGTGACTTGATAACCATTTGATAAAAAAAAAGAATTGTTAAGCATTTGTTCAGCAAGTGACTTAATAACAATTCAACCAGTAAATTGTTTAATTTAAATTATATATATATATA
>KZ809521.1:24641-38784 GCA_000696205.2 Oncopeltus fasciatus
AAGGAGAGTTTGTTGACCGTAGATATTATTCTAAGATGATTTTAGTTGGGGTTCGGTCAAGGTAGATCCAAAAAACACAAATTTAAAAAATGTATTTTTTAATAAAGGATTATCTACCAACGTTTCGGCTTACATTGTAAGCCATCTTCAGGGCTATCAAGAAGATAAGAGAGAGGACGTCCTGTCCCTAAGTTCAGTCATGGAAATGTGAACTTAGGGTTATTCATTAACTTTTCTCGTATATTTGTACTTATCTATCTACTATACAGGGAGGAGACAAAACATGTTATGGTTATTAAAAAACTACAGGAATTTTATTCGGAACAACATCATCAGAGTTTATGATACAACAATAACTCATTATTTATAATATTTTTAATTGTAAACAAATCATGTATAGTATAAATTTACTACCCCACGTTATTTATCAAAAAATACGAGTTTAAGCTAAGATCGTCGCCTAAATAACATGAGTGAATGATTTTTTTACTTATTTTAGAATATATTTGTATTTATGTATTTGTATGAAGTATTCAAACACTAGACAGTATTGACGAGAAGGACTGTAATTCGGTCACTAATACGCCCGTTTCTGCAACTCATTGAGAAATACGTAGAAGGCCAAATTGTTGGTGCGTGTTCAGATCTAGATCTGAGACCATTCACAAGTTGGCTAAAGACCTTCAGCTTCACGTCAGATTTCGTAGGGTATCCGAAAGCGCTCGGACTAGCTGTCAGTGGAAGTCCTAAAAGGAAGTCCATCTCGGAAGTGGAGTTCCTTGTCGTAACAGATTTTCCTTGATTCATTAAGAATGGATATAGACAAGAAGGAATGTCCGTAGAAGAAAATGAGACAAAAATATGTATGCATGTAATGGAAAAATATGTATGGAAATATATATACGTTCACCGTGATTGGCTCTAAGACATCCGACAGAGAATGAGACCCACACATCTACTAGCTCACTGTTAAATGCCCCCAAATAAAGTGTTTCTTGTAACAAGGTTTGAGACTATTTATGTTAGACAATGACATTTTACCGAGGAACGAGGAAAGTCCGCCTAAGAAATTACTCAGCATACGGACACACAGACCCATACATATAGTTACAGATACACACAAGTGGCATCCCTCGAATTATGAAGAAGAAATACTTATGGCCTTGAACAGATGAGATTAGAAGTTACGGTGATATCAGCTGTGAGATCACCATAACTGAGCTTCCGTTGTGTGTTGCAACCCAGCTGATGACCTGGAATGCTCCTCGCTGCTAAGTAGAAGTCATTCATACCTTCTCAGGGTCTTCTTTGGTGGCCCACATACCCCTTCCTAGGACACACGGGTTGGCTCTAGATCAACCGAGAGGAGAGAGTGTGGAGTCGCACAACGTTCTTAATTATCTTCAAAAATATCTTCGGAAAAGACTACCTGAGCACCTGCACAAACCTGGAAATTACATTCTAAAATATTTTTTCATATGTGTATTTTGCAGAAGTTAAACTGAAAACAAATTATTGAAAACCACATTTTATCTCGGTCATGTCCTGTATTTTAGGTATTAACGTCCGTAAATGATATCGAAAATACTAAAACTGGCTTTCCTATTTAAAATATTGTAATTCTAAAAGGTATAAAGTCTATTTATATAAGTTTCATCTTTAAGCCGTTGATAATTCATCTAAATCCATCATTTTCTTACCAATATAGGCCCAAATTTATCAAAATGCTTTTATTATAAAAGATTTGTTTATTACAAATATTATCTATTAGGAAACTGTTGTTTTGTCCTTTTTACGAATTTTTTCCTCTAAATATTTTTTCAATTATTATTGAGGTGTTTTTTCTTCAAAAAGGTAGGTGATATTATCTTTTTACATAATTTATGTAATCATGAACAAATTATAAAGGAAGTAAACATTTTTTTCTAGACCTAATTGAAGTTCACACAATCCTTTTAGAAATTTAATATAACTGAATTTTAATTCTTCAAGCGTGAATTTTTTAAAAGCAAATACATTTTTTTTAAATATTTAAACGACGGATTTTGCTTTTTTTTAAATTGGAATTGGATCCTTACTTTGATATAGCACTATTCAAGTTTACATAGAACCTGTGTTTTAAATAACAAATATTGAGGACTGAACTTTCTGTTACTTGAGAGTTAAAAAAAAAAGAAAAGAAGAATTACAAATTGAGATTCCAATGTCAATGCTAATTTTAGAAATTCAAAGAAATATTTTTATTTACATAAACTATATTAATCAATATGAAGAATTTAAGTACATTTTACTTCAGCAATGAAAAAATTAACAATTTATATGTCATTAGAAGTAAAATTATTTTTAAAACTGTTATTGCAACAAATACTAGTATGTAATTCCTAAGAGGTATTTAATGTCAAATTTATTATTTCACTCACACTCCATTTTTCATACTCAAACTTAATCCAATAATCTATAATTCTAGACGAAAATGTTTAAGAAAAATTGCTTCACACATTGAAAACTCTATTGCATCCAAAAAAAATTGTGAACTTTATGTCATTTTTTCCATGTTCCCCAAATATTTATATATAAAACTTCTTGGGGGACGATATGATCTGAAAATTCAGAAATCCTCCCCCCCCTCCCCTAGAGGAGGCATACTTGTGACCAGGTTACCCCCCGATACAAATGAGTACTCGTTAGCGAGTGTGGAACAGCTGGATGCAAGTTATGAGATAATACTAGCGAAGGTCAGCTGACGAGAACCAGTTTCACCCGTGGCTGTGGTCAAACTGTTTTTTTTCCCGTCTTTAGTGGCAGGTTATCTAAATAACTAAATCTCTAAGCGTTCTCCGTACTGCTTGGCCACGGGAAATTCCAGCACTACCATACGTCCACGAGCAATGAGCATCATTCCTGGCGATTTACAATTACGCTAAATCCGTTTAACGGGGGTATAATCTATTCTTCTATTCATATATCCACTATGTTATCTAACCTTGTAGGATTAGGATTTCGATAGATTTTCCCGAATTATATTATTTGACAATACATAAATTGAATAGAATAGAAAAAAAAAAACTACATAATCAAGTCATTTTGTTGGCTCCATGTCAAAAAAAAAAGTTAATTATTTCAAATTTACGTGGGATAAAATACCACAACGAAATAAAATATTAAAAAAAAAAAAGATTTTCCGATCCTAAATAAGAGAAGCCAACAACATTCACATTACATTCAATTATCTTACTGTAAACATTTTAGGAGTCTGTGAATCCCTAATAACAAATCGGGGATTTAAACAAAGACCAAAATTAAACATCCTGGCACCTCGAATATTTATTCCTGTCCGATATTAACTATGGTATACATTTAAGAATCGACATAAAAAAGTAGGAAGAGAAAGAAAATACAGAGTTTAGAAGGAAAACCGAATGACTAATTTTAAAGATCTTCGTTATTTTTAAAGATCTTTGTTATTTTTAGCTTTAGGAAAAATATACAACTATATATTTATAGTTTTATATTTTATTTATATAGAAAATATATAATGAAATAGAACATAGTGACACTAATTTTAAATTGTAATATCTTCGTTATTATTCGTGTGATGAATAAGAATTGTTATAACTGAAGATTTATAACATTTTCTTTCTTTAACATTTTTTCAAAACACCATATAAATATATTAAAAATATTTTAGAATGTTGCGAGGAATTTTAAATTTTCTATGTTTTCTACCACTTTATTCTTTTCTTTAAGTGTTAGCCTCCCTTTCTACTACTTATGGTCATGGTGGGAGGGGTCTACAATTCTATATTTATACTTCTCAATTCAAGTCTTTAAAATTATTATTTGTTAAATAATTCAAAGAAAAATTAGCAAGTGAACAAAATTTATAATTGTTACATCTTCGTTATTAATTGAGTTAAGAAATGTTTATAATATGAATAAAATTTAATTTTATTAACTTTTAATTAATATAATCTTGATGAAAAACAAATTAAGGGTGTAATTTAGAAGTATCTAGGATGGTTTAGTTCTTCCCCCACTCTACCTTACCGGTCAGGTAGGAAATTTTAAAGATTTTACAATTTTAATAATTACGAATGTAATAAAAAATGTAAGAAAATGACTAATGTTCAACACTAGAGTATGAATAAACATACTGTTCTCGAATATAAATACATTTTATGTACTCGTGAGGTAGGATGAAAATGAAAAAGATAATTCCCTGTATCTCCCTCACTGTCAGTAAAATTAAATAAAGTTATATAATAAATAGTTTTTGTAAATTTGTTTGTTTTCCATGTAAGTGTTTCCTCGAAAGTTTCCCTGCAAGATATTGTTCTTTCTAACACTATTCATATTGGTACAGAAAAAATAAATATTGTCCTACTTGACTGGTAATATATTTAACTTTTTTTATTTTTGAAAATAATACATTTTATACGTGTTTTAAAACTTCTTTTATGTTTAAAATGACATTTATATCCATTATAAATATATAAATCCATTATGTTATTTATCCAATATAAACATTTTTCTTTTTACTGTCTAATAATAGAAATTACTCTCTATAGGACACATTTGAGGCAGTGCACATTCTTGCTGTTTTTATTTTTTAGCATAGTGATGTGTTGTCATATTGTAAAGTATGCTTTCAATTGTTTATATATATATGAAACAGATTCATTTTTGAAATTATTATTATAAATTTGGACACTCAACGAATTCAACTAAATAAACTTTAGAAACATTGTCATCTGTATATGTGGTTAATCAACATTTTTAGGGAGATAATAACAAAACAAATATACGACTATAGTTTTGAACGTTTCATTATTCCAAAGATAAACGTAAGAAAAATGTACGCCTCGTTAAGAAGCGATTACAAACTTATAACAAAAAAAGAAGTTCATTGTTTAATTTTATTATTCGATAATTAAATATATATATTAAATTCCAATCTCATTAAATTTGATTACTATTGGAAAGTTGTCGAAGTAGTTACAACCGAAGGCCAACATTAATTAATGTACGGTGGCTCAGCGATGCTTTGAGAAACGCACATCGAACAACCCGCTGGGACTTCCGACAATTATCTAATCTCATTGATTGAATTCTGTTGGCCTCTGGCTGAAGTAATCGATGTCTCGTCATATCGGACCCAACAAAAGGACATTAGAAAGACGTCCAATATCCACAATCTGCGATGAAAGGTTACTGCACGTCAGAGCTTGGTGGATTGAAATCAATGAGTAAGAATACAGGGCTTTGGAGATCAAGTAGGCTGGGTATACCCTCCACGTCTGCGGCAAATACCAGGAGTCAGAGAATGTGCATGGCTGATGACGTATAAGTCTGGCATTAGCTCAATTGCTCAGATATATATCTGAGATTCCTACATGTCGCACTAGAGAGGAATTCTCATTGGAGGACTTGTATGTATCAGAGGTTTGTAAACCCGCCTCTAGCCACTGTGAAAAATAATGTTAACATCAAATTCCCTCTCTCTTCATAAATGTAAATAATTTAAAAAATTTTAGCATCATAAAAGAAGGCAACAATACGAACATTTTTTTATTACTATTCAAATTGGTTTCATTTTACATTTCTCAAGAAGAATTATAGAAGAGATGGAATAGATCTCCGTAATATTTAAACTTTTAAAGAGTAGGAAGGTTACAATAATTTATTTTTTTATAGTGTCAGTATCTCTTTTAACCACTTATGGCCATGGAAGGAAGGGCTATCTACAGGTTGCCACCCCATTCTAAACACCCATGGCTTTATAAATAAAAGCTTTTTCTGTTCGGTATTTGAACTCGCAGCGCCAGATTGCGAGATCCGAGATGCCCTGAGCTAACCTGTCACCCCACAATTAAATTTGCTTTTGTTTCCCTTATTTTTTGTATACTTGGGAGAGGTTATAACAAAAAAAGATAACGTAATTGTCAATTCTATCCAAGCACTTTTGAGAGCTTCGATCTCATCTTCAGGGCCTAGACTTTTTTCACAGCGGTCTTTCTCTGTTAGTGAGCGCAGAACAATAACCACGAAGAAATTGGAGGAAATTTGAGGTTTACTGCTTGATATAGTTGTCTTTATGTTACAACTATATATTTTGATCAATTAATAGAGCTGAATATTAAAGAAACAATATTTTAACACACAGTTGAGAAAGCAAAGAGATCTAATATATTTCTAAATTCACCCGCTTCATTATGATTTTAAGGGAATTTAATTTTAACTTATTTTCCTGAACAGGGGCAATTTGACAGACGACAATGGGGGGAGGGGAAAGTTCCCCCTCGCCGTCCAACGTCATAAAGGCTGAGTCTGCGAGATTCAATCTCAAAACTCAATTAACCCAGGAAACTTTAATTAACTTAAGAGTTCAGTTTGTTTTCGAGTGTCCAAAATTGCTGGGCAGTGCCTTCTCGACAATTTTGCAAAATCTTTTTTTTTCAATTAAACTTTTTTCGTTCTTCATTTTCTAGAGAATTCTTAAAAAAAAAAAAAAAATCATAAAATTTAATACATCACATTCATTGTGATTTATAAGTTAATGAAAGAAGTGTTGGAACACCGTAACCCCATTTTAGGTAGAATAATTCGTAAACATGTTAATGTAGTTTGGTTGTGTTATCTGACACAGAATTAGAAAAGATAGATTTTTAACTTTATTTTAGGTAGTAGGGAACTTTAACATTTTCTTTTATCAAGAATATGGATGAATACCTAGATTCTCAAAAAATATATGTAAAAATCTATATTTGTTATTATTTACACAAAAAAACCCATAAACAATCACTAATATATATATACAAATACAAAATTTGGTTTGGGTCCTGATATTTTCTTTGTGATTTAAAGTAAATTAACACTCCCCGTGTATATATTCCACAAATAAATTAGAAAAGTGCAAAAACAATTTTTTTTTTATCCAAAAATACAAGCATGTAAGGAAAATTTCGTTGCAATAAACTACAAATTGTAGATTTCCAAAATGTCCACACCCGTTGGGATTTTTTGGTATTTTACCCTGGTTCTCGTTCAAAAACGAAGTGATTTCCATTCGGAGTGCATTTTAATGGACTGTCTTGTGTCGGGTCGACAAAAGCCTGGCGACGAGCACACTTCCGCAACTGATAGCGAATTATCACTTCCTCAAATCACAGTGATTACTTCCAAACTGAATATGCAAAGACAAGGACCCTGACACCACTTCAAGAGGGCGGGAATCACTCATACAACTTCCCGCGGTCATCCTCAACTCAAGGTGTCATGAGTACACCACTCTCGAGTTTTATTCATTACGACCGTGTTCCAACAGTGATATCACTTGTGCCATTCCCTTTTCCTTGTCAGTGAATGATATCGCTAGTTTAGATGATTCGTTCTTACGGCATACAAATGACAAATAATTTCCTACTCCCTATTTTCAGGAAGTAAATCAAACTATTCACGCTGGTTGATTGGAAGTTATGAAAAATGTTAACAGATGTTCACCGTCGTAGCTAAAGCTAAGAATGTAATTATTTTCAAATTGTATAAAAATATATATTTCTCTGTAAGCCCATTACCGCATTAGAGACCTTATTCGGTATATCAGATTTTTTTTTTTAATTATAGCTGTCACCGAAAGAAAAAAACAATTATCTTAATATCTCAGTTTTTATTTGTGTTTAAACATATTTAACAGTTAATTTGGTTTTTCATAATTTTTTAACATTTATGTTCTTTGTAATTTTTCAGAAAAATACATAATACTATTTAAGAATGGAATTTCAATGATTGGGCAACTCCACAAATCTTTAAAGTGAGGACACCAAATATGATAAATTTTGAAGATAATAAAGCTAAAAATGAACTTATTAACATTTATAGTCTATAAATTTTATTGAAAAACGTCTATCAAAGATAAAGCTATTACCACAACCTGACTAAAACGAATCTAACATTTTACCCCCACTTTTTTTCAGCTTTCAATGTCAAATAAATCATTCACTCTTATGTAAGACTTAATGAGACATGAGGTATTTGCACAGCTGACCAAGCTCCTGCGTGAAGAAAAATTTCGGTAGGTATCGGACATAAAATTATTTTTCTGGACTTCATGAAATTTAAGTGAATTTGCTGAGCCCTAAATATATTTTTTATTGACAAACTTTATATTCTAACGATTATATACTCACTTTTTTCAAAGAAGTATCATTCTTAATAGTGGTATAAGCTAGTTTATCATCAGCAACTACAAATGAAAACTTAGGCTAAAACACATTTAGATAAATTGATATAATTTGGAATTCAGATTTATATTTCAGCATGATTTCTAGATTCACATGAACATATAAAAAACTAGAATTCATCATTAATTGTAGCCTTTTGCTAGAAACATGTAATCCAGAAAATTTATGTAAATAAGACTCATTCACAAACTATAACTTACAAGCCAGGGAAATAATTAGTAAAAATTACATAAAAATTTAGCTATGCTCTAGAATGTAAACCTAACAATAAATAATAAATATTTGAATCAAAAAATTAATTATATAATGTGCAGAAAAGAAATGATAATGAATCGTTGTAAAATAATAAAAATTCATATTTAGCACAATTATTGTAGTATAAAAAAATTTAGAAAACCTGTTTTTTAAAGATAAATTGAATTAATTTTCTCAGCATTGAATTGTTGTGGATTTATACGGTAATTCGCTAAAGGAATGCTTCTGGGATATAAGGTCCTAAGACAGATGGACTTCAGATGGACCTCACGTCTATTTCCGGCAGTAAACAGGAAACGGAGACAGGTTAATTCCTCTAACGGCACAGCTCCGGGGCTAAGCGCATCTACATCAGGGTGGTTGCATGCACTTGCACTATTCTGATTGTGATACACGATGCAGCTCTCCAGTGTATATACCATTTATACGGTAATTCGCTAAAGGAATGCCTCTGGGATATGAGGTCCTAAGACAGATGGACCTCTCGTCTATTTCCGGCAGTAAACAGGAAACGGAGACAGGTTAATTCCTCTGAAGGCACAGCCCAGTAACTAAGTGCATCTCAAGTTCTACATCAGGGTGGTTGCATGCACTTGCACTATTCTGATTGTGGGTGTGATGCACGATGCAGCTCTCCAGTGTATATGGTATACCATTTATACGGTAATTCGCTAAAGGAATCCCTCTGGGATATAAGGTCCTAAGACAGATGGACTTCAGATGGACCACACGTCTATTTCCGGCAGTAAACAGGAAACGGAGACAGGTTAATTCCTCTAACGGCACAGCCCAGGAACTAAGCGCATCTCAAGTTCTGCATCAGGGTGGTTGCATGCACTTGCACTATTCTGATTGTGGGTGAGATGCACGATACAGCTCTCCACTGTATATGCCATTTATAACTCCCAGATAAATTGGCATTTCTCATTGTTTAAAATAAATTTTGTTTTGGCGGAGCTCATAATAAAGTTTATTTGGAGATACAAAACAATATTTTTAAGAAATGGACTGGGTGCCAGAAAAAAAAATATCTTACTACCACAGCCAGAGAGTTGATGAGATTATCGAAGCTACCTCGGTGATGTAGAGGTCAGCGCGCCTACTCGGAAAGTAGAAGGACCGGGTTCGATTCCCAGCCGTGGGAGTAAGATTCTTTTCTGGCTCCCTGCACATTTCTTGTAGACAAATTATCGAGGGCTTACATACCACAATTAATTCATTATTAAAAAAGAAAAATCAGATAGAGCGAGAGTCCATTAAATAGCTAATGACATTAGCTCCTTCAAATTTAAGACGATATATTCGTCTCACTTGGGGGTTTAGACTCAGAGTAAAGTGCGAGGAGTGGGAGAGATTATTGAACCTACTTCCGTAGTGTAGAGGTCAGCGCGCCTAGTCAGAAAGTATGAGACCCGGGTTCGATTCGGCTGTAGTAATTAGATTTTTTTCTGGCTCCCTAAAAATAACCTTGCGTGGAATTACATGCAACTTTTAATGCATTATTTATAAATAAATATCACTCTAACAAAAAATTTACTTTAAAAACGTTTCAATACTTACTAGATTACCTGTATAACAAATATTGAATTGAAAGTGAGAAAACTAAAATGTAAGATAGACAAGTGTCCAGCCATTAACCTTGGAGTTTGCCATTAGGTCTAAACAGGCGACTGCTGTTTTCCAAAGGCCTATGTAAATTAGCTTCAATCTTTCTCCAACTAACTTTCTTGTGTACAAGAGGTAATGTTTATTTGGCTTAAGTGACTTTGGTGTTGTCTTTGACTACGAGCCTTCCAACTTATAGTAGGAGAACAATACTATTGTTCGAACGCCATACTTTAGAGGAGAGGTTATTTACCATTGTGTCGTGATTAATCGATTATGAAGCAAAATGCCATGTGAAAGTACACAATGTTCTCTAGCAAATATATATATATATATATCATAAATCTAGTATTTTTAAACATTTACATTAGTTGTGGTATTTAATCCCACTTTAATTTGATAAAATAAATGCAAGGGAATAGAATNTATATATATATCGAAAATAAATTCGCCTTTAACTTTCGCCTATGATGAAATGATTGAAGAACGTAAAAAGAGAGTTCATAGTTTAAGTAACTGACAGCTGAAATAAAACAATACAAAAAACTAGACAACAGCTTTTTGGAAAGAGAGGACGTCGCTGTCCTACGAGAATGAACTTTATTTGAGAAATTCGCCCAATGGCAGCGGGAGAAAAAATGTTCTCAAACAGGCTTTGTTTTTGGGCGGGACCCGAGTGGGAAACCGAGTGGGAAACCGAATGTCGGCCATTGAAAACAAGCAGAGAAGGAGCCGTCAACGCGTGGACATAAATATTGATGGGCGGTATGTTTCAGGAGAAATACTCTCTCAGTAAATTCATGGGACCCATTGCAGATGTTCCATTGAAAAATGTCGGCAAACAAAAAGTTACCGCCTCAAATGCGACCAGTGAAAACAAAGATAATTCATTTTTCAAAGGTTTTGCAATTCATAAAAAAAGTTTGTGCCAAAGTAAGTTTCCCTTAAATCACTATTGTTAATTAAGTGAGACACCGCATGTATGTGAATGAGAGTATGTGTGTGTGTATATATAATATATATTCATATATATAGCTCGTTATCAATGATAGTGCCTCTTATATATATATGAGAAGCACTATCATTGATCCAACATTTTTCATTAATTGATTCTTATTAGAAACTTTCAGAAACTAATGCAGATAAGTGTTAATTTTATATATTATTTATTACTTAATTATGTATTTCTTTTTTATTTATTAGATTTCTTTAAATACATTTTGAGCTAGTGGAATATCGTTATGATAATGTTATTTGTGATCATGTAGTTCTTGATCACACACTTTCTGAACATTTTTGAAATTAAGAAAAGAGGAAATAAATAAAAATTAAGCATAAAAAAAATTTTCGAATTTTTTTTTTCTTCGGAATTTCTTTAGGGGCTCTCTATAAAAATATTTTCAAATAAGATGGATAAAAAGTCAATTATTGGAACTTTTTCATTCTAAAATATAACACTCAGATAAACCAGGTAACTGATGTAACCAAGCTAGTTATATAAGTAATAATTAATATTTATTTTATTTTATAACTGATCTACGCAAAAAATGACTTTTAAAGTAATATATAGGTATATTAGCAGTATGGTTTAAAGTTATTCTTCTATTACGAAAAGATTATTCTTTCGTATTCTTTCTTATTACGATTATTATTTAATTTTTAGAAAAATTAGGAAAACAATCGCTATTTTTATGATACTATAATTACTATTAGATAAGCCCCAATGTTAAGTCTTTTGTTTTTAAATAGAAAAGTATTTTAACCTAAGTTCATTCAGACTAGGGCGGAGTTGAGCTTCATACATTTTGTTATATTTTTTCAGAAAATGGAAAAATAAAAATAAATTAAAATTCAAAATGAAGTACAATCTCAATGTCAATTCATCAACCTTTTATTTTTTTTAATTATTATTATCTAAGGGAATATTTATTCTTCCCTACTTACAATAGTGAGACGTTTGAGAGATAAATGTTCTGAGTATGTTACTGTGAGTGTAGCTATTTTAATATTTATTTTATTCATTATTTAACATTATTTCAAAGCCTGCTATAAAGAAGAAGGTTTTTAAGCAAGTATTGTGGAGACAAATTCCACTTAGTAGGTTTAAGAATAGCAGCGCTGCCAAGCAGAGAACTTATATATTAATAACAGTGATATTTAATTTTTTTTTTATACCACTTACTGAACAAAATATTTATATTTCATAAGGAGAGGATGGTCAAGAATTTGATCTAGTAACTGACAAATTAAAAACTAATTTATAACCACGAAAGTTTTTATTTTAGCCTTCATCGGGACTGAATATGAAAAATATAGTACAAAATAATATGGAAACATGTCTTTAGCAATCAAGACCGAATTCCTGACCATCCTCTCTGCATGGAATATAAATAATTTGCAATATAAATTGTCATTTTAATCTTCAAATAAATAAAATTACCAAATAGTTAAAATATTGGAATCACAAGATTAGAAAACGGATAGCCAGATATTGACCTCTGCAACAAATTTATTCTCTGGAGGGCAGATCAATATAAAATTTGTTCTTTTTTGCATTATACAAACATATATATACATACATAAAAAATAAAAAATAAAAATGTTAAATTTTCTAAATTCCAACAATTGTTGTCCCTAATAATTCTAATGGGATGGGAGTTTTTAACAATCGCGCGATTTAAGCAGGCATTGTGAAGGAATTCAATTTTATTGCAGTCCCTAGCAATCATCAATTTCTTCATATGCCGCTATGATCTGAGACTCAGTACTTCCAAGTATTTACAGAGGACAAAAATGACTTCTTGATAGATGATTTGGAGTAGTGATTTCCAGACAAAAAAAAGAAGTTCTGAGCTAAAGTTCACAGGACTAGAACCCTTGTGACCTAGAATGCCGAATACGAGGACACATTTCTAGTCCTTCTTAGGACAAATAAGGGGAATCCGATAACATTATCCCAGAAGAAACCATCAATTCTCTTATTTTAACGTGTATCGTAACTTTTATTTATTATAATTTGAATCACTATTTAACTGATTCTCCCAATATATCGGTATCGATTCCACTCCAGGCAGAAAACCTACGATTGCGCAATAAAGATCGACTATCTCTCCCGCACAGCTGAATCCTACAAGGGGGAGGGGATGAAGTAACGCTTTTTGCGCGAAATTGCCATAAAGTTAAATACGACAAATTTGCTAGAGGTGATTCTGAGTGGCGATTATCTGGGACTGAAATTCCTTGACTTTGAATTCCTGCTTTACTGTAATGCAGTTCCCCCTCCAAAAAAAGGCCAGCTATATCGTACTGGACTAAAATCAGGCTGTGTATGTATGTACTATATCTGTCTTCAGTTGGCGTTTTGTCCCTAAACTTTGAAGTACTTACTGTTTTTGCCTTCGAAATTTCAACCACAAAAATATCGTGGAGAAAATCAAAATGAGAATTAGTCCTCTCTTAAACTGTATCTATTGACACCTCATGCATCAAAACCAAACATGGCATAGTAGGAATAAAGAATAGATTGCACATACTTAATTTCAATTTGTATACCGAAAAGAACAAAACCTAACAAATTAATATACTGTTACTTTACTAATTATATCTTTGTTTCATATCAACAAAATGAAGAGAACTGATAATAATAAACTCTTCGTTCATGTTTTAATACAACTCAAAGTATGAAATCAGTGATTATAAATATCTATAAAAATTTTTAAGAGACTATTGAAACTCACAAACATATACGAGTATGTTGTATGTTTGTGCGTCTGTAAGTACACATACATACAAGAATATACACACAGGCGGAAATTCTATCACACTCTATCAAGCTACACTATCTTAATTAAACACTTCTAATGAAGAAATATTTTTGCGATCCCTGATTAAATTGTAAGCCAGCTGAAAGTAATGTTTAATCAGCCGCTGATAAATCACTAATGATTAATTACCTGTCAGCCTTTGTAGCCAAAAAAAAAAAAAAAAAAAAAAAAAAAAAAAAAAAAAAAAAAAAAAAAAAAAAAAAAAAAAAAAAAAAAAAA
>KZ809521.1:40190-86469 GCA_000696205.2 Oncopeltus fasciatus
ATTCATTTGAAATTTCATCAACTGCTTTAAAAAATATACTTTACTTTTCACACCACCAAAACTTGAATATAAGAATTAAAAATACTTTCAGTATACATTTAGTTGTGTTATGCATGTAATTTATATTTAAATATCAATGAAACAAATTTTATTTGAAAATATTTTCATTATTTATATTTTTCTAAATAACAATTTTTATGCACAGCTTGAAATGTAATACGTCCTGGTTGTTGTGTATCAATCGGTATGTATTGTAAGATAGAGGACCCCAGAGAGAGCAGTGATCCTATCTGGAGAGAATGCTGAGATGGGGCAGTAAAAATAGCGGGGGGGAGGGGTGCAGGCCGCTGGTATTGATCCGAGGGGGAGGGGGCGCTGGGCGCGTCCGGCAGACGAGCGTTCGCCGACGTGCGCCAATTTAGCGCCGATTTACCCCTAGAGCGCCTCTCGCCCTCGATACATACGCAAATATATATATTCCCTTACATAAAGCAGACAGAAATGGGAGTCGTACTCACTTGCCCAGCTCCTCCTTGAGGTCGTAGTTGTCAGAGAATCGGGTGCAAGCCGCCTGGGCAGCCATGGTTCCAGTCCGGCGGTTGGCGCACTACTGACTGGTGTCGCGACTCGCCTCGGCGCAAGGCGCAGGCTTGGATCGATCTAGCGTCCGCCTCTCGCTCGCACTATTCCTGGTCGGATGACGTCACTGCCCACCCAGCTGACCCGCTCTTCTCATCCCAGCGCCCCGCTACTAATCACTACACCTTATCTACTGCTGTGTCCTTATCGATAACGAGCTATCTCTCCTCTACAACATTCATTTCACTACTAATCATATTGATAGAGGTTACCGTAATGACCCACCAGGTTAGGAATGGCCTTCATAGATCTTTCAGGCGAGAGATACGTATGATTTGGGTAGCAAGAATGTAACCTGACAGATATTCGTGACATGTAGGATTTGCTGTAAAGTGGGACAAATCCCACTAGCCTAAAGGCTTTAATAAATAGGGTTACAGATAACGGTGAACCAGTAACTTGGTCTGCCGGGATTAGCGATAGGCAGGTAAGATTCCATAGGGATGACTATAAACTGTTTAAAAAACAAAACAATTATGATCAATATTCACAGTTACACTGTTAAATATTTTCTTCAACAAGCAATTAATATTTTAGAATTTACCACCAAATATATATTAAACATTTTTGTTAGAGCACTATAATAACGAAATAAAAATTAAGAATAAATTCAGTATTTCTCAAATCCCCCCTCCAACTAATTTCATCTTGATCAAGAATTAATTCATTCCAATGTAAAGCTTAAATAATGATTTTAATTTCAGTATCTCAAAAACTAAGAGGTCCATCTACCCTTTTTTTAGAAAATATTAAGGAATCTAAGTTACATTCCTAAATATTTTTTCTTTGATCTTCGGCTATAATTTAATAATTAACAAGAAAAGATTATCAAAATACAGTATCTGTATCTTAAGTGCAATATATAAATTAATAAGATGAGGACAATTTTGATGTGTGTCTTCTTCTAAGCTGTGTAGCAGAGAGAGAGATATATTATAGTACTAAATTTTATTATACGTAAAAAGACAATCAGCGTTTTAAGAGGAGTAAAAATAACTTAATGTCATACATATATGACATATATTAATACACATACATTAATTTGTTTAATATCTTTTATTCTTTTAATTCTCTTTTATTACGACAAATTTTTAAATAATGAAAGAAAACCTATAATTGTGACAGAAATTAAATACTATTAGAAGTATTTTAATTTTATGTATAGTATAAAAATAAGTATTAACAAGTATAAATGGAGCAGTATTTTTTTTTTACTGTAGATATTATTATTAGATGTTTTTAAAGTTGGGTTCGGTCAAGGTAGATTCATAGAAATACAAATTGTAAAAACAGTTTATTATTTTAAATTATCTGACATTGTAAGCCATCTTCAGGATTATCATGAAGGCGAGAGGAGACCCTAAGGTCACAATATCATGACTGAACCCTTCTCACCTTCATGAAAGTCCCGAAGATGGCTTACAATGTAAGCCGAAACGTAGGTAGATAATTTAAAAATACACATTTTTTAAAATTTGTATTTCTTTGAATTTACCTTGACCTAACCCCAACAAAAAAAATCTAATAATTCAAAAGTATATTCTTTTAATCAGCTTAATTGCAGCATTAGGAGTAAGGGGTTTATCTAAAATACCATAAATGACCAAAATTATTATAAAATTATGTAGCATATGGTTCTAAATTGAAAAATATGTATTTAAAATAAACTTTTACATTTTGTTGATCAGGTGTAAAAAATTATCTGCAACTCAAAATTTTAACAGAAAAATGTCAGCGACTTGGCCGTATTCTTCTTCAAATGCAGTAAACCCTATTTCATTCAACAATTATACATATTATCATTAGTTAACAATTTAAAAATTTAAAATGATACTATTTAAAAATTATAGACGAAATATTTAGTAGATGTTTTTTCAAAGTTAACCTTGACCGAACCCCAACAAAAAACAACTACAAATTATCCCTACGATCAAAAACCCTCCTTTTGAATTATTTAGTATTTTATTACTTTTCAAAAAATTAAAACATATGGATTGGGATTTACATACTATGGGAATTTTAGTTACAAATATTCATAAACTATGATTATGTGGAATTTGCTTGTTTTGGGCATCTCCTAAATAATGAAAACTTATTCCTTTGACTAAAGTAATTTATCTCCTTCTCAAAAACTCTGCAGTACATAACAAAAATTTTGAAATTTTTCTTGAACTATCAACAGACATGTAAGGATATTTTATTTCAAGAGATTAAAATAAATTTTTAAATGCTTAAAGTTATATTTTTCTTTGCAGTTCATTACAAATTGGGATTGTATGGTATGAATGTATAAGTCTGCATGACACACAAATTGAAGGGAATATACAATTTCCCTCAAAGTTGTAAATATAATCAGATCTGATTAATTCATGGTAGAAATTTTCGACTAGTACCAAGCGCCCTAAAAGCTACCAGAAGAACTTATCCCCATACAGCCAACATGATCACGAGTTATATACATATGGTCAGAAAAATCATGGTCTATTTTTATTCGGATAACTAGAATTTACTTAGCGTAATTCAAAGTAATATTCAATTTATACATGAGACATACATATGTTTTATAAATAACATAATTCTTTGAAATGGCTCAATCATACATTCCATATGTTAATAAAATTCGTAAATTTGTTGAAGATTAATTTACATTCGTGCGTGAGAAGACATTTTACAGAAGCAAGGAACGAAATAATCCGAGACCCCCGGTTAAGTCCAGACCCCCGGTTTCCAGGAGCTCAGGCTGGAAATACCCACCGATCCTCCCACCCTTTTCTATTATCGTATTATTGAGCCCTCGCTCCATTCTGTGCCTGGACAATCCTGGAAAGGTCCAACGCCTCGCCAGAAATAATATTCCAAAGAGAAAGGACGACGGAAGAATAGGTCCTGGAATCCCTGCAATTTGTGCCCCCTCCCCCCCTTCCCTTTGTGTATTCCGTAGCTGTTACATTCCACTTTCTATTTGTCACTAATTTGGAAAAATGCTTAGTTCGTGGCTTCAGGCTGGAAAGAAATCCATTATTTATCTGGAAAACATGTCTCTTTCAGCAACACAGCCAATTTTCTTCACTATTCCTTCAAATAATGATACTTTACGCTCAAAATATGTATAATAACTACAATGTAAAACTCAGTCATGGAAATGTGAACTTAGAAACAGCATGTCCTCTCTCGTCTTCATGATAGCCCTGAAGACAGCTTACAATGTTATCCGAAACGTTGGCAGATAATCTTTTAAAAAAATACTTCTTTTTTTTTAAATTTGTATTTTTTGGAATCTGCCTTGACCGAACCCAATTAAAATCATCTAATGAAAATATAATAATATTCACTCAGAAAGGATAAAATATTTTTCATGGGTTATTATAATTTATTTTTTTANATATATATATATATTATATGCTCATATATATTGTTTTATTGAAAAATAACAGAAACGAATAAGATATTTAAACTTACTTGTATTTTTGCCAGCAGTAAGATGCGTTCATTAATAGCTGAATTCAGTAGAGGCAGCAGGGATACCTAAATTTAAACCTAAATTTAAATTTGCACAAATAATAAAGAACAAATATATCTGTAAAGAACTAAATGTTCAATAAGTTAAATTTTTTAACATCCATGTTTTATTACAAAATGTTATAATGCACATTTGTTATAGTGAAAACCTTTTATTTTCAAATTATAAAAACCAATTTGGGTATTTACGCTTTCTGTAACAATCCCTTGAATATATTCATTCTTGGTTGAAACCTGATGAACTTGAAAGGGAGAGGGGTTCAGGGTGTAAGGGTTGACAAAAATTTGAATTTATTCTATTTACTATTCACAGTTATTAGTCTCGAAAAACTTTATGATTCGTAACAGGTTTAAAATGTAATTTTCAAATGATTTTACTTTGCAACTTCTTTGTGAAAAACGCTGATAAGGAAGATATCTGAGAATTTATCAATGGTAGTTGAGCATTTTCCACCATTCATCCTTCCGGACCAGCCTAAAACTATTATGGTTCTACATTTTATGTCCATTTTTCTCTCTGGCTTGAAAATTAAATTTTCTAATTAATTTCTACTTGCATCCATCACTAATGAAACATTAGATATATGTTTAGATTTCTAGTGAAGGACTTTTTACTAATTAAATTCAATTTTAAAAGACTTTACAATTTTATAATGGGAAATACAACCTTTATCTCCATTAATTTCCTGAATTATTCAATCTTGGAATCTAAAAATTTCAATTCTTTTTTTTATCCTAACCGTTATCCTTCAACCGTAAATACTTCAATAATGCTAGAAAAATTAAAATAAAAAGTAATTAATTACAGATAGAATATATTTAATCAAAGCTGCAATAAATTTAACGAAAATACTTACTGTTTACTAACATTTTAGTAACCCAAATTTAAAAAAATTTCAACTCAATGCATAATCATTTAGGATTTGTAAAATTTAAACCTTGCTTCGAATAGTTCTTAAGTCTGGTTTAATATGTCCAGCAATATAGAAGGTAATAAAAAATGTACTCTTATATTAATTAAAAATTATATATTACATTAATTATTTTTAAACGGTAACTTACATACGATAAATTATTGGAAAAATTGTGTTGAATTTTCAAATTGACTAAATTTACGATAATTTTTATTTTGTTTTATAAATATGTGATTTAATTGCTTTCTTTATTTTCACAATTTTTGGCTGCAGTAGAGAAATTTGCTTGCATCAAAAAATTTTGAAGAGATCCTACAACCGATGAGAACGACCATATTTATCCACAGAGAGCTTCTAGCGAATATACTCTCTTGAAATTTGAAAAAGTCAATAGATTTAATTTATTTCCAAGTTATATTTTAAAGCATACAATATAATTTAAAAATAATTATACAACTTTTACCATGTAAAATATCAGTATCCATTTTTGGGTACATGTAAGATATATTAGTATTAATATAAAAAAATTTAAAATAAAATAAATAATTTATTCTTGATATATAAATACTTTATAAAATGAATAAGAATTATCCAACCTTACCTTTCAATTTTGCTACTCCAATTCGAAATATATGTTGATACGTGCTCAGGAGACAAATTGGCCTCCATGATTGATGGAAAATACATCTTATAAGTGGGGTTGTTAAAGGATATATTTTTGCTCGAGAATAACAAAATGTCTCAATCCAGAATAAATTTAAAAATTTGTTGTTTTTCTTTCCATTTCAGCTAATATCTGCTTCAAAAAATAAATATGTAGGATGGATTTGAATAAGCATCAAACATTCTATAATTAAAAACTTTTCATTCATTTCTGGATGTTTCATCATTACTAATGTCATTGATTTACATACATGTGATTGTATTTACCATTTCATCTTCCGGGTTGGACCGAGTCAAATTGTTCTTTTTTGCCGAGCTTTCGCACATCATGTGATGGCTTCTTCAGGGCTGAAAAGAGAATGAGAGTTGTAAAGAGAGATTTTTAAAAATCCAGATGGTGTATATTTACCATGTTTTATACACCAGGTGGTGTATAATCCCGGCGCGGTCTTGTCCTTGGGCGAAGTCTGCCTTCCCATTGGTTGATACTGTGTTCTGGGGGCTGTATATATAAAACATGGTAAATATACACCATCTGGATTTTTAAAAATCTCTCTTTACAACTCTCATTCTCTTTTCAGCCCTGAAGAAGCCATCACATGATGTGCGAAAGCTCGGCAAAAAAGAACAATTTGACTCGGTCCAACCCGGAAGATGAAATGGTAAATACATCTGACGACCGACGAAGCCTACGTGAACATACATGTGATTATTTTTTTAAAAATAAGTTCGTTTATTTTATACTTTAAGATATAGTTTCAATTTGTAAACTTTTTTAGTGATTTCTCCTTAACTCAGAGCTTATACATATTCCATTTTTTTTTTAAATATCAGTGGTTTTTATTTTATACATCTGAGAAATGTATCGGAATCAGAATACAATCAAGTTTTGGTTATTCAAAAGCTTAATGTCTTCCCTATTCAAAATATATTTATGTTCATAATGAGTTACATTCCAATCAACAGTATTGACTTCAAATGTAGTTTTATGATTCTTTGACCAAATTTCTATTTTCGTAAAATAATACAATTTCATGATTCTCAACTGGAAAATACATAAAACTTATTAGTCAGAAAAAAAATTGAGAAAATAACCTTTGTTCAGATTCTAATTTTGGCCAGTGTTTCTTCTTATCATGAATAACAGAATCCCACAGGTGCATTTGTAAGGCCTTTTGGTAAGGCCTGGACGGTCTGACAGGTCCTTAAATTCTAGAGCAGATGAAGAACGTGCATGAGGAAGCCTGGAAGAGCTACCGCTGTTGGGAATTCATCGCTCTTCTGCAGATAAATAACATTCTCGGGTCCTAAAAGCTAAAATCAAAATTAAGAATATGACATAATATTGTTGCATTGTCGAAAAAAAAATAATAATAAAAAAGTGTACACTTTCGTCATGAGGCCTAATTGAGTTGTGACTAAATTAACATAAGTTGCCGTTTAGATTATGTGTGCTGTCAAATAAGACCTATAGAAAAAGATTGATAATTGATAGTTCGACTACAGTAGAATTTCCGAAATAATTAGTACAGTTAAGAACTAGAGAGGCACGTAACGAGAGAACCAGACCTATATGGGAAGGGGCCAATTGAAGGAGGCCATCTACTTCCTTACTTAAAAGATGAAATCACATTTACCCGGAAATAGCTATTGGATTCACCCAGGCCTGCCTAGACCCTTCCATATAGTTATAAAAGCGGCTAGCCATCGGCCACCGAGAAAGTGTAAGATTTCATGTCAAATCCCGTGTCTTGTCGTGGGCTAGTCGTGGTCTTTACAGAAACGGTAACAGTGAAATGATAAGTGACAGAAACTTGTTAGTTTTCTCCCACATATCCTTATTTATTACACAAATCGCAGTCGCGAGAGTTTAATTTTCTATTTACACATAAATTGTTGATGAACCACATTTCTAGTCTCTTCATTATAGGATCGGAGACTTATTTATAAATCACAAGATTCACTTCTGAACACTAACGTAAATAGTAGCTGAATATACCTATAGGAAAAAGGCTGAAAAATCTTCGTTATTATTAGAGATACGAAAAAAATGTATGAACAATTTATATGTTAAATTTAATTGTATTACATATATTTAGTAACACATTTTACAGAAGAGGAATATTATGAAAACATTTTTACTAATAAAATTGGACAGTCCAGTTCCAGCGTAATCGATCTGTAATTTTCTCTGGATTGGCCCCTCCGTCTTACAAGACCGTATCAGTCCACCCTCTTAAAACTATCGCAAAACCTCTTTGGACTAAGAAAAGTAAACACATTTTTTTTTTGTTTATTTGTGTGCCGTAACGAATGAATTTCACTTATCACAGTAAGATCCCAGAAATATATTTACCTATACATTTATTGTATCTATTGTTAGTAATATTTGGCATTTAACTTAAAAGTTATTATTTTTTTAATATCGTAAATATCTACGTTTTCAAAATTTCAATTTTTTAAAAACATAATATATATATAAATAAATAGAATGTTTCTCAAACGAGTACGAATACAAATTTAAATATTTCTCTAGTTTATTTTCATAATGTAATGGAATTATGTATTCAAAGAGCGTAGGTGCTCCTCCATCATGAAAGAGACACATGCCGCTTCGGACTGTCGGAATATGTAGGGTATTTCCGAGAGATTGTCTTAACAGAAATTACTTTTATTTATTCTGGAGTGGGGGGTTGGGGGTGCGAGAGAGACCAACCTTGCTACAAATGGGGTTTCCGTGCTCAACAAAGGGTGAGTTCTGGGAAAATTTAGCTGAGCCGTTTTCTCTTCGTAATTGGTGGTCTGAAATGAATCAGTGCCCCCAAATTTCTTCTGCATACAGAATTTAGACAGAAATTCTAAGAATATATCAATCAGTAATCATATATTAAGATATATATCAATNATGAATTGTATTTATTAGTGTTATAATAAATACATTAAATTTGAAATACTTATTAAAAAAAAAAAAAAACAGTATTGTTGCAAGGTGCGCCACTTGGTACCGTCCTGTATGGTATGAGCACCCTCAAGGTGAGGGACAAGAAGGCCAAGTCTTATCTACCTCTTTGCCTGATTCCACTAAAACTGTCAACCCTGGGGATTTATGTCGGTCGGGAAACTGTAAACGCCTTCAGTTAATAATGTCTCATAACACTATATACAAAACACCAAGACCGTATTCAAATAAATCTGTAACAACCCTTATTTGATGGTATCATTTAAAATAAATAAGTAAAACGGAAGATAGACATTTTAGAAAACATGGAAATCTACAGAACAAGGACCTCTGACAATAACATTATTAACGAACAACTCAACACACAATCTGACACCATATTCAGACCGCTACTGTTACTAAAACGAACACACAAACGTAAACGAACAGACGACACACAAACCGACAACAACGCAAAAAGACACAAGACAACATAATCCATAGGCAGACACTAGCAAACACAAACACATTTACAAAAACTTTCGGAACACTTAGAACACTTCAACAAAGGAGATTACAACTAATCCCTGCCTTAACCAATACCTGGAATAATGGACACTGACCCTTATAACTCTCGCGTTTGACAGACCTTATCGCCGACAAAGCGACCGTTACAGCTATACCTGGACACATCCGACTAACTCACAGAATACAAACACAGTTGAATACAGACAGTGACAGTGGTTTGCAGAAACCAATGAAGACGGACAATGGAAGATATGAAAGTAAATTTATTTTAAATTAAAAGTTAACTTTATAACTGTGCATATATATATATACACATATATAACCTAGACTGATATATCTTGGTTGTGTGTGTGTGTATAATATGTGTAAATTTAAGTGATAAGCCTTTCTTTTCTCCCAATATTTATATTCCTTTTAATATATATCTATATATATATATAAAACGTTGATATTGAAATTTAATTAATCTTTTTGTTTAAACAAAATCAGTTAAAAAAAGGAACAATTTAAAATAAATGTATTAAACTGCCTTATGTGCTTAAAATAATAACAAAGCTTACAAAAGGGGGAGGGGGAGTCAACGGGTCATCGTTCAGATATTTTAGTCTATTGTTAAATGTCATCCTTCTTGTGTGCTTTTGTAAAACATTTGCAGGACATATGTGTTTGGAATTTTTGCCATCTTTTCCGTTCTATTATCTGTTTTCTTTCTATACCGATAATAACTAAGATACTGACAATCGAAAACAGATCTCATTAATAAATTGTGAAATGAAAGTTAAAACTCAGCATACTTTATGTACAAAAGAAAGTGAGTTCCGCACAATATTAGAATTTACTATTTTAAATACGCAATTTATTTTTTTTCAAGTGACAATTGTTTCCAAAGGACAGTTTGCAGAAACCAATGAAGACAGATAATAGAATGTATGATAGTTCTATACTCATTGGTAGTCATAATAACCCTTTAGATTATTTACCTGACAGTTGTTGAAAAAAAAAATGATTTTTGTAATTAATCATAAAGTTTTTTGCATGAACCACATAATTAATGGTAAATATTTTGAATTTATGTCTACATTTCTTTACAATTACTCTCACACATATATATATATATACTTGGCCGTATTCTTCTTCAAATGCAGTAAACCCTATTTTAATAATAAGCAATAGCTAAGAGCTCTTTAAAGAAAGAATACAAATTTTAAGGAATAATCCATTAATAATAATCAATATAACAATGGATACAATGTATGTTTATTCTCAATGTTCATAGGTAAATATATTTCTGGGATCCTGCTAAGTGGAATTTATTCGTTACGACATACAAATATACAAAAAAATTTCTTTATTTACTTTTCTTAGTCTAAAGTGGTTTTGCGATAGTTTTAAGAGGGTGGACTAATATGGTCTTGAAAACGGAGGGAGAGGCCAATCCAGGGAAAATTACAGATCGATTACGCTGGAACTGGACTGTCCAATTTTATTAGTAAAAATGTTTTCATAATATTCCTCTTCTGTAAAATGTGTTACTAAATATATGTAATACAATTAAATTTAACATATAAAATTGTTCATACATTTTTTTTCGTAACTTTATTAATAAAGAAGATTTTTTTAGTCAATTTTCTGTAACTATTTTCCAGCAACTATTACGTTAGTAGAAACGGTTCCTGAGAGTTATAAATAAATCTTCGATCCTAGAATAAATAGACTAGAAATGTGGTTCAATAAAATTTGTGTGTATATAGAAAATGAAACTTTCGTGACTGCGATATGTAGAATAAATAATAGTGTATAATAAATAAAGTATAACTTAATGGAAATGGCGAGGCAGATCTATAAAGTTCTACACGGATTTCCAAGTAAGCCTTTTCCTTCCCAAGACAAAGGAAACACGCCACCTATTCCCCTAGTCTTTAACAATAGGATTAAGTGTTTGTTAACAATTTTCCCAATTCAGTTGCAAAAAGTGGAGAAATACATATCATATATTATTTTCTGTGAACAGCCGATATGAACGACCACCATGGAAGATGGTTATGAGCAGAGAACTGTTCATTACTGGTCGCAGAGAACCTGATCACTGGTCGCATATAACATCAATAACAGCGACTGTTTCACAGTTGGAATTGTACCACTAAAGTTACACCTCATGACCTAATTGTTCAAGATGAAGGGGAAGGCTCTCTGTACTCACTGTGCAAAAACGTTCTCTGTCAACACAGCACAGTTCCATTGACTTCAGAAGGAATCCTAACACATTTCGATTCTCGATTTTAGTTACTTTCTAAAAATGTTCTGCATACAATCAGGACCTGAATCACAATGAGGACCCATCACATGTTGCAGTGTATCACTCATGAGTGAATAATTACCTTCCCACAGTTGAAAGTGTTACGTTACGATAATATCACGAAAACTGTTTTGCTAACAGATTTAAAAGTTAGATAAATTATTAGTGAAATGTAATTTTTTTCAATATTGCTGATTTGAAAGATTTTTACTAATGTTTGTAAGGAATAACAAGAATTTTCGGACTTTTCCAATAAATTGATAGTGTATAATGAATGTAACTTTTTGTTTATTTATTTCAGTTCTTACCACTTTCCGCTTTCTCACCGACGTCTTTATCAGTGCCATCTCTATCTGTCTTCTCCCTGGGAATAATGGAAGGGTTTAATTTGATATAAATGTGGATTTTAAATTATTGAATTTAAAATGTTAGCCTTACGATTTTCATTTAGGACGATTTCAGCCGTTAAGAAATCATATAACGAATGGTGAAAAATTGACATTTTTTTATAAGGTTTCTTTTAATGTCATGCCTTCACCTGACTATTGGTATGCGCTATTCCGCAGTTTTTAAGTAAAATATACTAAATAATCATCTTTGAGTGTTATAATACATTTAGATAGTCTGATTATTGGAATCTTCTTTAAATTAATTTTTATTCATTCCGCTGTAAATGAAATGTGAGGATGAAATAAAAAAAAATACTTAAAAATATTTTTGATTGTGCCAAACAACCGACTTGTTTTGTACAGGACTATCAAATTGCCTTGAAATGAGACGAATCCTTTATCACTTCCAATAACAGAAAATCCGAAGAAATCCTGCAGAACTCACAGACTCGATGTTGAGGTTGATAAATTCTCTTCGAGTCAGCTCAGAATAAATGCCAAATTCCTCTGGAACTCTTACCTTATGGTGCTTCTATCTCATTCATCAACGTGAATATCCCTTCCGAATCCTTCCTTCAAATTCCTTCCACTTTTACTTTTTCTTTCTCTGCATCTGAGATTTTCTATGAGGTTTTCACCAAGAAAAATCCTTCATTTCTGTCTGAGTTTCAGGCCTTCTTCAGGTTTAAAATGAAGGATGTTGAGAGTTTTACAAAAGTCCAAGATCTTTAATTGGTTTTGTTTCTTCTTTATTAATTTAATTATTTTAAAATTTAAATATTTTTTCTTTGATCTTCGGCTATAATTTAATAATTAACAAGAAAAGATTATCAAAATACAGTATCTGTATCTTAAGTGCAATATATAAATTAATAAGATGAGGACAATTTTGATGTGTGTCTTCTTCTAAGCTGTGTAGCAGAGAGAGAGATATATTATAGTACTAAATTTTATTATACGTAAAAAGACAATCAGCGTTTTAAGAGGAGTAAAAATAACTTAATGTCATACATATATGACATATATTAATACACATACATTAATTTGTTTAATATCTTTTATTCTTTTAATTCTCTTTTATTACGACAAATTTTTAAATAATGAAAGAAAACCTATAATTGTGACAGAAATTAAATACTATTAGAAGTATTTTAATTTTATGTATAGTATAAAAATAAGTATTAACAAGTATAAATGGAGCAGTATTTTTTTTTTACTGTAGATATTATTATTAGATGTTTTTAAAGTTGGGTTCGGTCAAGGTAGATTCATAGAAATACAAATTGTAAAAACAGTTTATTATTTTAAATTATCTGACATTGTAAGCCATCTTCAGGATTATCATGAAGGCGAGAGGAGACCCTAAGGTCACAATATCATGACTGAACCCTTCTCACCTTCATGAAAGTCCCGAAGATGGCTTACAATGTAAGCCGAAACGTAGGTAGATAATTTAAAAATACACATTTTTTAAAATTTGTATTTCTTTGAATTTACCTTGACCTAACCCCAACAAAAAAAATCTAATAATTCAAAAGTATATTCTTTTAATCAGCTTAATTGCAGCATTAGGAGTAAGGGGTTTATCTAAAATACCATAAATGACCAAAATTATTATAAAATTATGTAGCATATGGTTCTAAATTGAAAAATATGTATTTAAAATAAACTTTTACATTTTGTTGATCAGGTGTAAAAAATTATCTGCAACTCAAAATTTTAACAGAAAAATGTCAGCGACTTGGCCGTATTCTTCTTCAAATGCAGTAAACCCTATTTCATTCAACAATTATACATATTATCATTAGTTAACAATTTAAAAATTTAAAATGATACTATTTAAAAATTATAGACGAAATATTTAGTAGATGTTTTTTCAAAGTTAACCTTGACCGAACCCCAACAAAAAACAACTACAAATTATCCCTACGATCAAAAACCCTCCTTTTGAATTATTTAGTATTTTATTACTTTTCAAAAAATTAAAACATATGGATTGGGATTTACATACTATGGGAATTTTAGTTACAAATATTCATAAACTATGATTATGTGGAATTTGCTTGTTTTGGGCATCTCCTAAATAATGAAAACTTATTCCTTTGACTAAAGTAATTTATCTCCTTCTCAAAAACTCTGCAGTACATAACAAAAATTTTGAAATTTTTCTTGAACTATCAACAGACATGTAAGGATATTTTATTTCAAGAGATTAAAATAAATTTTTAAATGCTTAAAGTTATATTTTTCTTTGCAGTTCATTACAAATTGGGATTGTATGGTATGAATGTATAAGTCTGCATGACACACAAATTGAAGGGAATATACAATTTCCCTCAAAGTTGTAAATATAATCAGATCTGATTAATTCATGGTAGAAATTTTCGACTAGTACCAAGCGCCCTAAAAGCTACCAGAAGAACTTATCCCCATACAGCCAACATGATCACGAGTTATATACATATGGTCAGAAAAATCATGGTCTATTTTTATTCGGATAACTAGAATTTACTTAGCGTAATTCAAAGTAATATTCAATTTATACATGAGACATACATATGTTTTATAAATAACATAATTCTTTGAAATGGCTCAATCATACATTCCATATGTTAATAAAATTCGTAAATTTGTTGAAGATTAATTTACATTCGTGCGTGAGAAGACATTTTACAGAAGCAAGGAACGAAATAATCCGAGACCCCCGGTTAAGTCCAGACCCCCGGTTTCCAGGAGCTCAGGCTGGAAATACCCACCGATCCTCCCACCCTTTTCTATTATCGTATTATTGAGCCCTCGCTCCATTCTGTGCCTGGACAATCCTGGAAAGGTCCAACGCCTCGCCAGAAATAATATTCCAAAGAGAAAGGACGACGGAAGAATAGGTCCTGGAATCCCTGCAATTTGTGCCCCCTCCCCCCCTTCCCTTTGTGTATTCCGTAGCTGTTACATTCCACTTTCTATTTGTCACTAATTTGGAAAAATGCTTAGTTCGTGGCTTCAGGCTGGAAAGAAATCCATTATTTATCTGGAAAACATGTCTCTTTCAGCAACACAGCCAATTTTCTTCACTATTCCTTCAAATAATGATACTTTACGCTCAAAATATGTATAATAACTACAATGTAAAACTCAGTCATGGAAATGTGAACTTAGAAACAGCATGTCCTCTCTCGTCTTCATGATAGCCCTGAAGACAGCTTACAATGTTATCCGAAACGTTGGCAGATAATCTTTTAAAAAAATACTTCTTTTTTTTTAAATTTGTATTTTTTGGAATCTGCCTTGACCGAACCCAATTAAAATCATCTAATGAAAATATAATAATATTCACTCAGAAAGGATAAAATATTTTTCATGGGTTATTATAATTTATTTTTNTATTTATTTATTTATTTATACAATTATTGCCGCCGTTTCGAGTGAACATGTAAGTCATCATGAGGGCAATAATGATGTCTGGAGGTTTATAGTCAGATCTGAGAGTCTAGAACCGAGTATCAGATGTGATCTGAGAGTTAGTTCTGCGCTAAACCAAGGCCTCTCGAACTGCCTGGAGTCCATGCCTTCGTGATACCAGTTAATCAATATAATTTAGTATATTTTATGGGACATAGCCAAAGAGATTGGGGAAAAAGTTATTCGATATATATATAACAAGTTATTGTTAAAACGACCGTCACTCACAAGTAGAGTAAACTAAGCAGATTTCCCATAAATTATTGATGATGGACATGAATAACGGCTATTGAAAATCTAAGGAAAATATAAATGTCGCTGAGGCTGTCCCTAGATCGATGGAGGAGGGTTGCTGCCAACTCTCACAATTCATTCTTAAATATATCTCATCAGATTCCAATACCGAACACTAAAATTGATACTAATATATTAAAAGAGGGCATTACCAACCTTAAAATTTATTCTCTCTAATATATTCTATGTTTTTCTCCATTAATATTGTTTATATATATATAAGGTATATAAATAACATGAAGCACTAGAAGCTCCAATATATAGTAATCAATAACTGGCAAAATGGAGGTTGCAGTGCACACACAAAAAGAAAAAATCACAGGGAGTAAAATTTTTGGGATCTCTCGCCCTTCGTCGGTGAGGAGCAAAGAGAGACTGTGGCGTGCAATTATAATTATAAATGTAAGACCTGGCATCAATTGCCAACAATAACAGGATTAGGGAAAAACCCAATCGCCTTTCCCTTCCTTTGAGTCCTCTCCGCAATACCACAGTCTCACTTCACTCCTCGCCGACGAAGGGCGAGAGATCCCTGAACATTTTACTCCTTGTGATTTTTTTATTTTCATGTGTTGTCTATATCCCACTAATTGTTGATTACTATATACATATACACCAAACTTCTGGAATGAATGATTCACTATGGATACGGATGCAATTTTTACAGGGTGCATTTTCTTTTTAATTAGCCAGCAAATATTATTTGAGGCCAAGACTGTTCCTCCACTTCAAATCCTCATAAATTTGAGCAGATCTACGTCTTTTTGTTATTTCTCAATTTTTTATGTTTTTATCGAATATTTTGTCGATTATATCACACTCCACCTCGGAAAGCTAATTCCTGCCTCTCAGGTACTCCAATAATTAGTTAGTACCTATCAGCTGAAAACCTTGTTTGCCGAAGAATTTTAATGGATTTAGGTACTTCCAGTGTTTTGAATTTCTAAAAAGAGTAATTTATTTAAGAAAATTTTGCTTCTTGGTGGATGGCTTAAAAAAAATATAAATTACATTCAAATCAAATACCAAATTATTTATCGCCAGGCTAATTTTGCGATTTTGGACGCCTCTTCAGGAGTTCACGTACCAATTTAAAAAGGTGAATCTTCCGCTTCGAAAGCTACGTCAAAATGTATTCAGTCTTTCGATGAAGAGAATTGATCTTTATACCTTATCTTTATACATTTTTTACATGTATTTAAGCTCTTGAAGAGGCGTCTAAGAGCAAGAAACTTGTCGGGCAATATGTATGTTTTTCTTTTATTGTTTTATTTATTATTTTACTATTGATGGTCACATATAAATGGTAATTTTTTCGTTTAATTTACTGAAAGCATTTAAACAACCATTAAGCAAGTATTTAAATTTTGAAATCATAATTTGTGAGAGATAAATACTAAGTTCTTGACTTGAGCTTAGCTACAAATAATTTTGGAATTGTGTCAACTCTAATAATTATTATTCATAAAAAACACGAGTCAGGGAAATGTTAACGAAGGTTGAGAGGTCACAAATGTGCACAAAAGAAATCTGGAACCCTTTGCTAACAATTATTATAGCAGTAGGAGAGACATTTTTTTTTTCTCGGAAATATGGAAGTAACTAAACATCCAAGAACCCAACTGGATGAAGAAAATTAAAATAAATGACAAGCAAGACAACCGTGAACATTAACTTTCAACCTTTTCTGGAAGATTGCGTTTTCAGTAAAATTCTCTTACAGGAGAATCTCTGCTATGCCCCGTTTTCTCGGAATGAGAATAGGCCTGCCATATTTAGGTGTCAATTAAAGGATTGAAGAAAATCTCTGCATTCCTGGCTCGACAGTAAATTAGCTATTGGGAGACTGAGAGTATTAATTGCTCCGAGTACGTGACAGGACTACTAGAGGCTGATTGACAAGAGAATAGAGAAACCACACAACACGGGCGACAATGCTAGATGTCCCAACGCAATGCATCTCAACTTATGAAGAGGTTAGATGGCATTACAACAGGCGATATCTATGCTTATCAGCGTGTACTAATGAGTTTGGGTGTGATTCCGCTAGAGCGCACAGTAATGCACTTCCTTATCCGCCATTTTCAACTCCCACTTCATGTGACCACTCACCACCTCACTGCAGCTAATGCCTCAACACCTAAAACGTACTCTCAATCTTCTCCTAACACTAAGTAGTTTGTTACTTTCTAATTTCAAGTTTTATTAATTCCTACAGTAGTTTAAACTGTTGAAATTTTCCTGACATAAGTTGTCAAATTTTGCTTCTCGAAATTAATTTCACATAGGGCGGTTGAAGAAATGACAGGATTTGCAGATTTCAACAGAGCGGTTAAGTAAAAATTTCGAACAAGAAGAGATCTCTTTTCTTTGGTGGGAAGGGGAGAGCTCTGACAGCTGGTTTTTGAAAACAAAGAAATGGCCAAAGATCTGATAATATTGATAAATAAAAGCAAAAAAAAAATAGACATCCGCGTTTGAACTATTGCGTCAATTTTTAAAATCTCTCCAATTTCACACTAATCCTATTTGAAGAAATTGAAATGGAGTTCAACAATTAGAGGGTACTGGGCGATAAAATAGTTTTTAATAAGAAAAAATAAAATATCCTTCACCAAAGAAAACTATTTGAAAATATTATTTCTAAACTATTAGATGATTTTAATTGGGGTTCGGAAAAGGTAGATCCTAAAAAAAAATACAAATTTAGCAAAAGTGTATTTTTTAAAAAGATTACCTGCCAACGTTTGGCTTACAATGTAAGCCATCTTCAGGGCTATTATGAAACCGAGAGAGGACGTCCTGTCCCTAAGTTCATTTTTCCATGACAATGATCTACCTTGTCCGAACCCCAACTAAAATTATCTAATAATAGGAAAATTTATTTTGTATTATAGGTAATAGGAACTATTTATAGTAATTTTTGTTTTCCCAAAAATTCTTTGTGACATTAAAATTCGTCTAGTCAGAACTTCATGCAATTTCAATGGCGTCAAACCACAACGTTGACTAGTAGAGTGTGACTTTTTTTTTCTAGTGTGTAGCACCTAAACCGGAATTTATTTTAAATATCTTATAGTAAGTTTACGCGATGCAAGTACTATTAAATTCTCACATTCATCGGTGTTACAACACTCATTCACGGAGTATGGTTGACTTCTACAAGTGGAAAGATTCATACAAATTCTTATTTAAAAATGGAATGTAAGAAATCAAAATCCTTATTTATCATTTATAAGAGATAAATAAACTGTTAAACTTCACTCGGTGATAATGATATTTATTTATTAAAGCTGAGCGATTTCGAGACTCAATATCTTCAGAGCTCAGGAAACTTCCAAACGAGAGTCTAGTAATGGACCGATTATTTTTCCTTATTTTTGAATTTCTTACAGAAACTCAAGAGCATTTTTTTATGCCATAAAATAAATGTTTCTATTTTAAGGTATTAAACTCTCGGTGCACTAAAAAAATCTACTTTTGATGCTGCAAATGAAGTAGAGCCCCTATTGGTCATAATTTTTTAGTTATGTAAAGAAAAAGGAATAGGATATACTCTTGTATACTTACATACCATTAAAAATAATATGTAAAATTTTAAAAATACATATTTAAACTAAATCATCATCAGCCGTGCTGGTGCATATAAAAAATGACAAATGCTTATGTAAACCTTGTTCGTCTCATTTTCTTTCCGATAAAAATCACCTTTGGAATTTCGGTAAAAAATAAATATTGAATCTGAGTTACATAGGTTTCCCCAAAAAAGAACTCCTACTTTTGGTGTTTACGGAAGGCCTACCACCTGCATTATCAGTAGAGGTTCAAGACTTGATGTTTGTTACCAGCGATCGTCCCCCCACCTAACTCCCTTATCAGATCTCGTCCCCCCCTCCCCCTCTCCTTTCTAGAGTTCACAGCTGTTACACCAATGGAGCAGGGCTAAGCGAATCTCTATTTCGTAGCTTAATAACATTATAATACCCTAGGTAAGCCTCTGTCAATCATTTAATTTATTTTATGATTATTTTCATTTTATTTGCAAATGGAACACTCATTGATTTTTAAAACATTGTGAAAAGTTTTACGAAAAATTTAAAACAAATAGAATCATTAAAATGGCTCACCTCAATAATTGCTAATTGTTCTGAAACTATTAAAATTTCCTAACTGAAAAATAATACTTTCTCTGGGAAAATGGTGTCACTATAAGAAGGTAAAGTTGTTAAAGATACTACTTGTTGTTGTGCGAACACGCATGATTCACACCCCCCACTTCGCAAATAAACATAGCGATCGGAAAGAGGGAATTCAGGGATTACCAAGGATGAGAAGTAGGAACATAGCGATCGGGAAGAGGGAATTCAGGGATTACCAGGGATGAGGAGTAGGAACATAGCGATCGGGAAGAGGGAATTCAGGAATTGCCAGGGATGAGAATTAGGAACATAGCGATCGGGAAGAGGGAATTCAGGGATTGCCAGGGATGAGAAGTAGGAACATAGCGATCGGGAAGAGGGAATTCAGGGATTACCAGGGATGAGAAGTAGGAACATAGCGATCGGGAAGAGGGCATTCAGGGATTACCAGGGATGAGAAGTAGGAAAGAAAGGAATTCTTACGCCACACTCACTCTGGAGAATTTCCTCGCTTCTTTTCACCCTGAGTTTTTTTATTCACAGATATAATTGCTGGCAAATCATTGCTTATACTGTCGTAACATGGTATGTTGTTATATAAATCATCTGCAATGACTTCTTTGGCTAATAACACAACCTATGAATGGGTTACCCCCCCCCCCCCCAAATATATATATACAATTAAACTTTTGTTAATGGAGCATATTTTAGCTTCTTCGAACTAAGATTGGTAAGGTCCTATGAATAGCATATGTATATATAATTTTACAGCAGGTCAACTTTTAAAAAATAAATTAAAACACAAGAGTATTAAAATTCCCCCAAACATTGTGCCCTTCCCCACAAAGCACCCCTTAGAAAGAAAACTGTAAGGGATGTGTAAAAATTAAAAAATACACAAAAGGAAAGATCGATACGGGCTAGTCTTAAGATTAAAATACTGACTTCTTTTATTTATTGAGATTTACAAAATTAATTATGAAGATATATACTTACTACTAGGTTTTGCGGGTCGGGAAATAACTCCTGGTACACTCTAGTTTGTCAGATGGTTTTAGTGCATTTGTAAAAGTTATATTCACAAAAACAGATTTTTCCGAGTGTTTAGACTTAATCTCTAACCTACAAAGCACCTATAGAGGTGGTTATGACAATGGGCATCCTTTCTGTCCTTCTGTTTGTAATGGATCTGAGGATTCCTGATGCGCTGATTTTTTTTTTTTTTTTTTTCAGTTAAGCTAGCCCCCGTCATTTCACTTGAAACCCTACATCTCAATGGATCTCACATACAATTATAAATAAAACTAATGAGCAGCTAGTAATTATAACAAATAAAAAAAAATCAAATATATTCTTAANAATATATTCTTAAAATTATATATAAAAAATGAAAAAATATATGATATAGAAGAATTTGATTTCTTGAATTTATCAAATAAATATATGTAAATGTATCTGAACAAAGTGTTTTGCAAACCTATCAAGTGAAATATTTTTGTTTTTACAATTTTTTTTATTTACAAAACACCTCATCTGTGGAAATTTTAAATTTCTGGCCATAGTTGCAAGTTTTGAAAAATCTTTAAGAAGTAGAGTGTTATCTGCAAATATACTTAAATACCAATTCTATTCTGGATGCGAAAATAGGCATAATAAAGCGACTTAGGTTCGTCTGACGCTTTTTGTAGAATTTTAACCAAATTTTAGATATTTTTCTGGTAATCGATAATATTATTGATCAATTACAAAGACGTTGCTTACTCATGGCGGACAATACACCATAGAGTTTAATGGAAGCTTGTGTTTCCGTATGTATTCAACGCTCAACTAATCATCATCAGATAAAAACGAATTAGTGTATTCCAAAAAAGCATTAATTAAATATTTTGAAACGACCTTGAAAGCTCTTTCCTTCTGAAACCTTCATTGCTGCTAACATAGCCTATTAAAGAACAAGACTTATTCTAAGCTATTGAAAAAAATTGCAGATATTCATGAGTCCTGCTTATCAGAAGCTGTAATACGTATAATTAATGTATTCACTAGCATATACATGTTTTTCACCTCTACTGCCTCAATGTTTATATTTTACTAACGTGTTTCAGCCAGGCTATAATAGTCTAGTAATCTGAGAATTTTTAGGACAGTGCAGTGACTTCTTTCGTGAAACGTGAAAAATCCTATTTCTTTTTTGTGTCCCTGTTTTCATGTCAAGTGGAAGAGGTTGCAAAAATCTTAGAATTATCTTAACGAATTAACATAACTAATGCCCTGTAAAAAAATTCATAATACTACAATATCAGCACTACGTGAGACGGACCATGCATAAAGGCTGTCCTCCAAGTACTTGGAAAGGAAGGTCGAAGCCTGGCCTGTCTGTGGCCAGGGTGATAGGAGGCCAAGACCCCATCTGCCGGCAAGCTAAGGGAATTAGAGCCGGCTCTGTGCTGCCCGATGTGGCCAAACAATGGCCCCCGGCCTAACTACCCCCCGGACAGGGTGAATTTAATACACCCCTCCCGGAGTTTCCCTTCCAGCCACCCCTTCTGCCCCGCCACTAAAGGATAATGGCCGGCACTAAATTAAAAGGTAATAAGGCTACTGTCCTCCTTTTAGCAGATTGGATTTTTTTTTTTTGTTCCAGAGTGTCTTGAGGCCATTTCCTGGAGAAGGCTATTGAAAGGAATAAGAATCGCTGCTGGAAACATCAAGAGAATACTAAACAACACTATAAAGTTCACTAAGGACACTGCATTGCCGTTAGGTCTGCTATGCAGTATCCTCCGTTGTCAAGAAGATGTTTTTGAAAGGAACACAAAGTCCGCCACGCATCAGCTGTGTGCGCTAAAGAAACTTCTGAGGAATGGGTGTACAATAGAGGGAATGGAAAAGGAATAGGGGTAATTGACAGACATAATCGTACTGACAGAAACAGGAATAAGTAAGATACGATGATTGGCTAAAGGCCGACCGGAAAGAGAAAATAGTAGGTTGGAGAATGAAAGAGCTCACTATACAGAATTTTCTTGATGTCACTACAAAATGTCCACATTATTGAAATTTTTTTGCCCAGTGTGATTATTTGTGGCTAATAGTCAATTACAATTCATTTTAAAAAAAAATTAATCTTGCCCCCTAAGATGAAATCCGTATTCCGAAACCAATTTCATCATTTACATAACTGAACTAAGCTGGTCCCTCGATAATTATTAGCGATTTTATTTAAGTTTGGTTTATATTTTTTTTACAACATAAACTATACTAGAGAAGTCAAAAATAATTATTTTGTAAGAGTTTTTTTATTTGCAATGCACTTCCCCAAATAGATATACTAACTGGAAAATCCTCTACCCCTGATGATGTGTCATAATATATGCTGAAACATTACTACCACAGAGTTAATAGAAACTCGATTTCAAAAGAGTGTTTAATTTTATTTGTATACTTGAAGAATTTATACTCAATCCGTAAAGTGCATTTCTACCAGATTTTCTAGAATAAGAACTATTCAGTGTTCTTATCACTGTTACATATGATTAACTGTTTATCAGAATCTTTTTCTCCATAAAAGACTAACAAAAAAAAGTTACAGAAAGTATCATTTGACCAAGACACTTGTTTTGTTTTTCTTACAGTTTAAAACAACGCAGATATATATATATAATGCCCCGTTTTCTCGGAATGAGAATAGGCCTGCCATATTTAGGTGTCAATTAAAGGATTGAAGAAAATCTCTGCATTCCTGGCTCGACAGTAAATTAGCTATTGGGAGACTGAGAGTATTAATTGCTCCGAGTACGTGACAGGACTACTAGAGGCTGATTGACAAGAGAATAGAGAAACCACACAACACGGGCGACAATGCTAGATGTCCCAACGCAATGCATCTCAACTTATGAAGAGGTTAGATGGCATTACAACAGGCGATATCTATGCTTATCAGCGTGTACTAATGAGTTTGGGTGTGATTCCGCTAGAGCGCACAGTAATGCACTTCCTTATCCGCCATTTTCAACTCCCACTTCATGTGACCACTCACCACCTCACTGCAGCTAATGCCTCAACACCTAAAACGTACTCTCAATCTTCTCCTAACACTAAGTAGTTTGTTACTTTCTAATTTCAAGTTTTATTAATTCCTACAGTAGTTTAAACTGTTGAAATTTTCCTGACATAAGTTGTCAAATTTTGCTTCTCGAAATTAATTTCACATAGGGCGGTTGAAGAAATGACAGGATTTGCAGATTTCAACAGAGCGGTTAAGTAAAAATTTCGAACAAGAAGAGATCTCTTTTCTTTGGTGGGAAGGGGAGAGCTCTGACAGCTGGTTTTTGAAAACAAAGAAATGGCCAAAGATCTGATAATATTGATAAATAAAAGCAAAAAAAAAATAGACATCCGCGTTTGAACTATTGCGTCAATTTTTAAAATCTCTCCAATTTCACACTAATCCTATTTGAAGAAATTGAAATGGAGTTCAACAATTAGAGGGTACTGGGCGATAAAATAGTTTTTAATAAGAAAAAATAAAATATCCTTCACCAAAGAAAACTATTTGAAAATATTATTTCTAAACTATTAGATGATTTTAATTGGGGTTCGGAAAAGGTAGATCCTAAAAAAAAATACAAATTTAGCAAAAGTGTATTTTTTAAAAAGATTACCTGCCAACGTTTGGCTTACAATGTAAGCCATCTTCAGGGCTATTATGAAACCGAGAGAGGACGTCCTGTCCCTAAGTTCATTTTTCCATGACAATGATCTACCTTGTCCGAACCCCAACTAAAATTATCTAATAATAGGAAAATTTATTTTGTATTATAGGTAATAGGAACTATTTATAGTAATTTTTGTTTTCCCAAAAATTCTTTGTGACATTAAAATTCGTCTAGTCAGAACTTCATGCAATTTCAATGGCGTCAAACCACAACGTTGACTAGTAGAGTGTGACTTTTTTTTTCTAGTGTGTAGCACCTAAACCGGAATTTATTTTAAATATCTTATAGTAAGTTTACGCGATGCAAGTACTATTAAATTCTCACATTCATCGGTGTTACAACACTCATTCACGGAGTATGGTTGACTTCTACAAGTGGAAAGATTCATACAAATTCTTATTTAAAAATGGAATGTAAGAAATCAAAATCCTTATTTATCATTTATAAGAGATAAATAAACTGTTAAACTTCACTCGGTGATAATGATATTTATTTATTAAAGCTGAGCGATTTCGAGACTCAATATCTTCAGAGCTCAGGAAACTTCCAAACGAGAGTCTAGTAATGGACCGATTATTTTTCCTTATTTTTGAATTTNTATATATATATATATACAAAAAGCCTGCCACATGAGGTAGAGTAAACAAAGCTGATTACCTATATTTTTAAGACATGTACCACGGGATTACCTAAAGACTGACTCAATTAGGTACACGTAGGTTACTCTCTCTTACACATACACCCTTCTTGACCATTTGACAGTTTCGTAGTAGTAAGATGTCTTCAGTTTCATCTCTTTACCATAATTTCAATATCCCATTTGTTCAAGACCTCATTTCTTCCCGATTCAATATTTTCTTCAGTAAACAGCCATACCATCCTAATCCACTAGCACAGACCATGTCTTCCAACTCCAACCCCTACAACCCTCCCGGGTGACACAAACGAATATGGCCTTGTGGGAACATAGTTTATATTTTTTAAGTAAGAAAGTGTCTGAGTGAGCTGTAAGTACAACTTTCTGTTGGGGAGTGTTTCTATGTACTTAAGATAAGTGTAGCCATACCTCTCAGTCCAGGAACATTGATCGTCAAAGGAAAAATTGTTCTAAGGGGTACACCAACCCCTATGCAATTTTAACTTTATCATTCAAATTCCAATATTTCGACCGTTAGACATCATCAGATAAACATTAATTCTTCATCTAGATAGTGTTGTGGCATAATATTAATTTTTCAATCCATTCAAGAACATTATTTTTTAAACCTAAATTAGGGCAGTCTCATCTTTCTGAGATGACAGATGCATCCGATGCGAACAAAATGCATTAGCAGAAGAGCAAAATAACTTTTAGTAATTTCGAATATTCAAATAGATTTATCAATTTTTAGATAATTCTTTGAGGACATGTAACAATTGCCAGTAAGATTTGTTGAATTTTACCTTCAGAAATACTGTTCCGACGGTGCATAAATTAAACAAAATGCCAATAAAAAGGTAATTCCTTCTCAGTCATGTGTCTATTTATATTCCCGCAATGAAATCAAGTTAATCACTATGTTACCAAGACTTTTGAGAATAAATCATGATTCTGTATCAATTGAGCTTAAAATGAATTGTTTTCAAATGAGTACCGAGTTCAAGGTTTTGCTCCGTACAAATACTCGTACAATGATTGTTGGAGAAGAAGCATAGTGGTTTTAAAAGTAATGCCGCATGATAATAAGAGACCCTATGTTCAAGAAAAATTATTTTTGAATAATGTATTTTCTATCATCTAATACTTTAAAAAAAATATAATAAACAATTAAAAGTATATCCAATGCTTTATTTACTTCAAGTTAATCTAAATAAACAATAATGATTCTTAAATTTTAAAATATGATTATATTATTATTGATAATTCTTAATTTTCTATTTGATTACGTAGTATTGTTTAATTACTTATTCAATTAAATTTAATTTTAAGAGTTATATTAATATAAATGTATATTGGAAAATACAGATAAATGAGATTAATATAGAAGTAAAATAACTTCAATAAAGAAACATTAAACAGTCTTTGATAATAACCCTTAGATGTACCTGCCATGAGACATAGCATGAAAATTTCAAATCTTAGTTATATGACTTACCTTTGAGGGGTAAAATCAAACAATTTAGAGAGATTTTACAAAAAATGAAGCAGGTTATTAGATTTATTTCTAATTTAAACACCAGGTTGATGGTCAGAGATCCTTCAAATCAATGAAATCCATGATCAGTAAAGAAATCTTTTTCCGTAACATACCGCTTAAACACATTAAGTTAAAAGTTCAAATAAAGAGTTTTTGACCGTAGAGATTATTACTAGTTGTTATTTTGTTAGGGTTTGCAGATAATAAACGTTGGCAGATAATTTTAAAATACCCAATAAATTGTATTTTTTGGATCTACCTTGCCCCCAACAAAAAAAAAAGTACTATCTTTGTTGTTTGTTTTCTGCAAAGATGGGTAAACGTAACTGGCGTAAAATTGAACATCTATTAATCAAACGTTTTTGTGAAAGGTTTACAGTAAAAAAGAATATGATATGTAAAATATGAGAGGAAGAGTTGAGCACATTTACCTTCCATGTCGACCTAGAGCCAGCCTCATTGACACTTTCTTCTTACTTGATTGTCCTTTATGGTTTTTGCTCAGTTTATTTTTTATCCAACCCGAGTTTCCTCATTTTTCTCTGCGCCTGTGTGAAAGATATTTTATCCATACTCCTTGTAGAAGAAACTATCTCAAAGATGAAATTTATCCATCATTCTTATAAAATACGTGACAAAACGTATTTACTAGACTCTCCTCTAGTAAATGAAGAAATTCTTTCTTCATATTTCTGTTGTGTTTTAGTCTTTATTTATGGAGAAAATATGAGATTCATTTTTAATTCAGTGAGAAAAACAGACAAACAAGTCCATATATATGTTGCCATATATAGCGAGTTCCACAAAACATATTATTTTGTGGTCTTAGAGAGTGCAGTGTCAATCCCATGTCCAATAAATGTCCTAGATTCTAACTTTCCTGTCTGTTCAAGGAATAAGTGAATCCTCTTCCATTTGAACTAAGCATTTTAGTAGAAAATGTCTTAATGTTATTTGGTTTACAGTTAATATTGTAAACACGACTAGCTATACTGAGTTTGTCCGTTGAGATAATTAATACAAATATTTTCACAAAACTTCACTGTTCACAATGATTTGCTGTATAGGTTATATTGAACCAGACTACTGTTGTTTTACATAGTGCTAAGGAACATATATTATTGTATTAACTTTCTTATATGACTAAGAATAATCGTAGATAGTATTATCCTAGTACTTGTATTACTGATCCATCGCGGAATATATCACAAGTCTTTCCTATTAATGACTCGCTAGAGATCACAGTTTTTGAAAGAAATCTAGCACAAGAGATTGATATTTGGATAGCAAAGGTCTAATTACGAAGTCTGTATTCGGGCTTCAGTTAGTTAGGACTCTACTTACAGGAAATATTAGGATTCACAGCATCTCCTGGATTCTAAGGTAAGGTGGGGACTTTCCCCACTTTTGCCAAAACTGGAATGTAACCCGAGGAATAAGGGGTATATGAACCACATGAGTGTGGAAGTCTACTTACCGGAGCGATGGCACGTCACTGAGAATGGCAGTGATCCAATAAGAAGATTCACTAAGGTTCCACCAATACTAGGAGTTCATCAAGGATCGATACATGGACCTCTCTTGTTATTCATGTACGCTATCACGATAAATACTTCTGACAATGATATAAAGAAAGTTAATTTAAAATCAAATTAGTATAAACAATTTTAGATATAAAATGTATAATTAAATATAAACAAATGGAACTAAATTGAACTTACTTGGTATGAAGTCAAAGTATATCATTTTATAAAGTGTCGAAAATAAGTGAACATTTTCCAAATTGCATGGAAAATCAACTGACGAAAAACTGTGTTGGAAAGGACACATGATGTGTTTCAACATAAATTACACAAAATGTAGTTTCTGCTTAAACTCCTGAAATGCAAACTGAGCAGAGATGATATATTAAAGGATTATTATGGGATCTATTAATTTCAGCTGTGAGCAATTCGAGGGAAATGCTTTCGGTTGAGAATAAATACTTCTTTATATTATATATTCGCCCTCAAATGGGTTTTTGTAAAAATGAATATGCTTCTAAAATATACTTTAGTAAATATGAAAAAAATCTTTTACAGCTTTTCATGTCAAGATGATACCGAAATATTATTATTACAATATTATATTATTAAACAAGCACGGCGACGTTCATAAATAATATCCAACTATTAAATAACTTCAGACTGAATTTAATATAAAATGTGTAGAATTCTACAAAATTAGGCACTAAATTTGATAATTTAGCTTTAAATTTAAATATGATACATAGCGATCGGGACGAGGGAATTCAGGGATTGCCAGGGATGAGAAGTAGGAACATAGCGATCGGGAAGAGGGCATTCAGGGATTACCAGGGATGAGAAGTAGGAACATAGCGATCGGGAAGAGGGAATTCAGGGATTGCCAGGGATGAGAAGTAGGAACATAGCGATCGGGANTTCACTGTATAGTCAGTGAGCATTCAGTTTGGGATAGAAGTCAGAAGTTTTTGTTGAATATATATATATATATATTCTGCATTTTTGTAAATTTAAAAATCTAATAAATAGTCATTTCCTTTTAGCTATTGTGGCTTTAGATTTTAAATATTATACTTTTATTATTTTATACATATAAGGCCATCGAATTGATAGTACTTATATACTGTCAATCAAGTATACAAAAGTAAGAACATAATCAGTAAGAATATTTTTCTAAATTTTTAAACACATGTAAACCCTCACATTTATTGGTCTAATAAGAAGATTTAGTTAAAAGAAAACAGGCAAGAGGCAGGTAGATATTGTTTTAAGAGTTCTATAGCACAAAAGACCTAGTTTACTTTCCAGAGAATGAAGAGAAAAGAGAAAACACGACGGGAAAAACAAGACTGAAAAGCTTTTAAGGATGTGTGTCAAGGAGATAACTGGGGATGGGCTGCCATCTTGTCGGATATCTGTCCAGTTCGATCCAAGGAGAATATACACTCATCTGTCTATCAACAATGCAATTTTAAATTTATTAACAAAATTTAGATGAATTATATAAGTTGCACTAATTTTCATAATTTGAAAAGTCATCCTAAATCAAAATACATAACTGAAATTTTCTATACCATAAAACCAATACATGTTATACAAAAAGACCGTCTGACAGGAACTGCATAAACTATGCAGATCAAATACTGAAGAAATATTATAATAATAATGACATTGAAACTGTGTTTAGTATTTCTATGTATTATATATGTTTATTAACTCTATGTATTAAAATATAGGAAGTTAGGTTCACACGAAGAATCAGGGTCAGACCAACCTTTAACTCTCTTTTTTTGATAAAGGATCATGGTAATAGCTCCAAATCTCATCTATTATTCATCAGTGATGAATCGACGCACAAAATTCTCACTATCCTTTCGAAAACGCTCTCAAAGTCCCATAGGAACGCGTTTTTGTTCCATTGTTAGTGAATGCAGCACCCATTGTGCACATAGCTTTCTGAAACCCAATACTTTAGACAAGATATTGCTAAATCATTCGACAATTGCGATTTCAATACGATATCCTACATTTTTATCACGATTTCTCGTGCTATTTTTGAAGTTCCTTGGACGTGGATCGTCTTCAAGGCTTGTACGACCATGTTTAAATTCGGCTACCCATCTTTCTAGTCTACTAATTAAAGGCGGAGAGTCCTTATACACTTTCAACATTTACTTATAAATTTCCTTTGCTTTTATAACTTCCGTACTTAACCATTGCTTGATAATTGATTTTTTTCATTGTAAATAAAATACTGTGACATGTCGTTACTAAATGGCTTGTAAACAAGGAATGATTTGGCATATTGAAATGAAACTTTACATATGTTTATATGAAGAGTGTATTAACATGACAAATAAATTAGGCTAGTATCAACGCCCTCTCTCATCGTACCGCACAATTGTACAACCAATAATCCGTATAAATATTTCGTTTTGGCCACACTTTCATTGGTGTAAGGTTAATGGATAAACTCTCTAATTCTGTGGAGCGATTCTCGACTCACACCACTCAATATCTGAGACTTTTAGAACATCAACAAACATAATAACGAACGGTGGTTATACACACACACACACACACACACACACACACACACACATATATATATGTTTTTTTTTATTTTATAATTTTTATTTTAACGAACGAAATATTTAGATCAGTGTTTAGTTCATAAAACGGAGCACAGCTTAATTTATTGATTAATGAAATATTTTAGGAGTTACACAGCCATATTGAACAATACGAATAATGAAATTCAGCAAATATTATCTAAACATGTGGTCCAGTGGAGCTCACAAAGATAGACGTGTAAGTGCATCACAGTGCAGACAATACTGCATATGCACCGAAGTCAGTTCACGATCTTATCATCACATGGGTATTCAAGCAATAGAGAAAATCTTCGGACTCTTTAAGATGTGCTCATGAAGAGTCTGTTTCTAGAGTTTTCGTAAAACGAGTTTCTATATTTAGATGTTTTCGCTCTAGAGAGTCCATTGACGTTTTAAACACACCTGAAACCTACTTCTTATTCAAATTCAAAAATATTTGTAAGTTTTCTTAGTATTGGTAAAATATTCAATATATGATTAAATTACACTTTTTGACTTTAGTATAATAAATAATTTATGACATCTCCTCGTTTTTTCGGATTTTTAACCGTAACTGTGGTATAAATATATAAAATTTAATACTATTTGGTGTAAATTGAACCTCTAAGAGATTATTGCAATACAGATAATTGCTATTTATTAAAAGCTTGATGTAATTTTTTGGCACAAAAGAAATAATTTCAAAATAAACCTATTAGTTTATATCCTTAGATGCCAAAAATGTATTAAGAATGACGCATTATTACTCCATTATTTAAAACGTGTTGGATGGTTGTTTTAGATGAGGATATATACCCAAAAAAGGTGTGAGATTGAATTTAATGAATACCTTTCATTTATTACACCAATTATTATAATTAACCTCATATGTAAGCACAGAAGAAGAAAATAAATTAAAAAAAGGTATTAAATAATTATTGTTATAATTACGCTGATTCTAATCTGGTAATATCTCGAATTTATCAGTGAAGACATGGAAAAAACAATTTGTAATTTCCGCAGCGGAACTCTATACGTGTTGGACTGATCTTTGAACTACAGAATTTGTTGTGAAACTACTTGAAGAGGTCAACCTAATACATGTTGTTGAGGGCATGTGACCCGCCTATTGCTGACTGATAGCACACCTTTGCAACGAACCTACTTCTTGGTGGGTGTCTCAAGGTGAGCAACTAAGAGGGGCGTGGTGCAAAGAGGTCAGGTGTTTGAGTATTTCATTATTTTACACACACTACATGTCTTGGGGAGGTATGCGTCACTGTGGACAGAACCTATTGAACAAATTCCATTTATCCCAAGCTGTGAATATTAATTNATATATTACTTTGTAATCAAATTCATATATATCTTTGTGATATTTTTATTAAATATATAATGAAACAGCTTGTTTTCTCAAAAATACTTGTAAAATTTCTGAATGTATTATAATTTCTTCGTATGTTTTTTTGTTTTTTTTTTATTTCAGCAAACTTGTTTTACCATTTAAATATTTTTAATGATAAACATATGATTATTCACTTGAAATTAATTTGCAGAACTGTGTTATAGAATGTGAAATGAAATATTTTATGGGATAATAAATTTCACTCGTAAAAACTGCTATTTCTAGACAGAAATAGAAAATAACTATTTTATTAGAATATTTTACAAAATAAATTCTGAATAGTATACTGATACAATATATGCCATTATCTATATGCAACAATCCCATATAAATAAATATAAATTCAATTTTATTTTTCAACAGGTAATGCATCGATATAATCAGCTGACTACTGAGAATTTTCTTATTGCAGAAATAAGACTTCTATACTAAAAATGTGCTTTACTGAATTATTATAGCTGCCATTAAATATGTTAAATCAATCGAAGGTTTGGATATTTATAATAAAAACAGTTAATATTAAGGGTATATAAAGTGAGAATATATTCGCTTAATAATACATGAAGATTATACAACATTGAACAATATGTAAATTACTACAGCAGAGAGCAAATTCTGGGTATTTGTACACAACCATGGGTTCGTACATAATTACTAACAAATAGAGTAAATATTCAATGAATGTAGCCCAAAGAGAACAATAGAGATCCCTATTATTATGGAACAGCTGTGCCCAATCTTTGCTAAGCAACCAAAGATTTGCCAGCTGTTTGGCAAAGATGCCTCGACCAAAATTCTTATTCTCCTTCAGAATTCGGTAAACAGTCAAAAATACGTTTTGGCAACCATTTGTATTTCAATTATAATCCTAATAGACTCATCATTTATGTATGTGTACTGTAAGAGAAAATGACTTAAACGAAATAAGGTAGTGGATGAATTAAATCTGCGAATAAGAGAAATAAAACTGAGTGGGATCAAATAAAATAAACGGAATGAATTAGAAGAATCAAAGAGCCAAAGTAGTTTTATCGTTTCAATGCTGTATGTTTTTTTTTTTTGTTTTTTTTTGTATGATAAATCAAAATTACAATTAGTGGTCATAGCGTATTTTGGAGGTAATACAGTCAATCTGTTTAATTGCAATTTTACATGAACTTTCTAGCATTATTAACTCACAATTCTCTGTATTTTTTGTAGCAGCAAACAAAGGAATGTAAAAGACATTCAAATTTACCGTATCCTTCTCCTACCAATATCCATTAGGCTCTTTTTATAAAATAATACATATGTTTATATGAAGAGTGTATTAACATGACAAATAAATTAGGCTAGTATCAACGCCCTCTCTCATCGTACCGCACAATTGTACAACCAATAATCCGTATAAATATTTCGTTTTGGCCACACTTTCATTGGTGTAAGGTTAATGGATAAACTCTCTAATTCTGTGGAGCGATTCTCGACTCACACCACTCAATATCTGAGACTTTTAGAACATCAACAAACATAATAACGAACGGTGGTTATACACACACACACACACACACACACACACACACACANTGAGATAATAAAATAGTTGTCTAAGCTGTATTATTCTAAAAATTTAATATAATATATACTATTGTTGTTTTTCTTTTAGAGTTACTATTTATAGTTAATATGTATTCATTTGTTCTCTTATTTCTTTAATTTCATTTAATGAAATCATTGTTGTATTTTAATGGCACCTGAACTCCGGTTTTGAATTTAAATTAGAATTGAATTTTGATTTTGTTCCAGATATTTATAAAACAATAGTAAGATTAATGTCACTAGTGGTTTTATGCAAAAGTTGTCGGATTAGATAGAGATTAGAGCCTATTTCTAGTCTGTCTCCTTAAGAATTCAGCAGGACATTTTAAACACGTCAGAACTAGAGTTACAAGAGAGTCACGGTTGTGTATTTCACATGTATTGGTTACCTGATAATATATTTCATTTCAACTCAACTTCCTCTAGTCGAATGAGCCCTTTAGAAATAAACACACGGCCGTTTGTACGATACCTATGGTGTTAAAAGCTAAAAGCTTTTCCTTCAGAACCTCCTCATTCAATGTCTTTTGGAATTTCGGATACTCGTTGAGATACCAGTTCTGGAATTGGGCATCTCTTTCCGGACTGGGAGGATCGCTTTCGAACTTGAGTTTGCCGAAGTCTGCAGAGGCCGAATGGATGTAGGCGGAGCAGAAGGACGTTAAGTCGGCCGTCACATTCAAGCTGAGTGCATTCCCTTCCGAGGTTACCGATACAGTCAGATTGCCTTCCGTCATCTTCAGCAACAGCTCGTCCCATCCCAGCTTGATTGCCACTCTCATGTGCTTCTTTTCAGTGTCTTCCTCGACGAGCTGGTCGTCCCCGCGAAGCGCCATCGTGTCGAGTCGGCCGAGTAACGTGAAAGGGTGATCCAAGATCGGGGCGAACATCATCTGGAAGAACCTAATGAACATGTTCGCTCGTGCGACCATCTCCTTAGCGCGCTCCAGAGAGTCATTTGGCCCGGTAGACGGATACCCGGAACATAGGCTGACCAAGACAGCCAACAAGAGAAACCACATCGAACGGCTCATTCTCAAATACTGATCTTTTCTAAAAAAATTTTCCAGTTTTATATCAACTACAAAATTGTTTAAAAAATGTCTCAGCGTTCCTAATCTTATCTTTCAATGTTTAAGAGTTGCACCTCCTTTAAGCATTTATTTATTTATTATATTTTCCTCTACATTTGAAAAAGCTTATATTTATCTTATCATTCCAAAACAACTCTCACCTTCACTTATTAATACCTAGAAATGTGTATTTACATTTGCAATAAATTTCATATATATTTACATATTTCTTATATAAATAATAAGAAACTGCAATATGATAAAAAAAATTGCCATATCAAAATAATCATAAAGATTTTGATATTTCGCTTATTTTTCCCTTTCATAAATCAAATATATATTGCAATTGCTTAATTGTGAATAAATAGTGTTTTGCAGTCTATTACTTTTTTTTAAGTACTAAGTCATTTGATCCATGAAATTTATTGGTTCTAAAGTCAGTTAGGAAGTAAATCATGTCATATTCAAATTTGGTACTTTGATGTTATAACGACCACACACTACTATTTCAGAAATTTTGTGTTTTTACTTGGTTTGCGTTCAACAATGCTATAGAACGATGAGTGATAAATAAAAATATAGGATTTGTCTAGAAATGAAGTGAGTTCTGTAGGTTTCCTTCAACAGAAACAGTTGTTGCCTGAGTTTAAAGAGTGCGCGAATGGTCAGGACGTGAATTCCGCTCGTTTTTAAATGACCAACAAAGCCATTTGCTCCTTTCATGTACGGCTTAACGTCAGTCAAATGCTGTGACTCAGACGTGGCGTCCAAAACTGGAATATTATTTAAAATTGGAATATTCGCGAGTAGTGTGCTTATCCGGTCGGAGCACAAAACTCTGGCATGATCGGAGGAGATGACCGAAGAGTGTAAATAGATGAGAGTTTATTTACGAAGAGTACAAATAATGCTGGACAGGTCTTGCCACAGCAGAGGGCAATCGGGGTTGGCGAAGAGAAACAAGTGAGAGATTTGAGGATAGAACACCTAACCGAGAAGCGAACTCTCTTATGGAGGGAATTTCGCTACATATTAAACGTGGATTGGAGGACGCTGGTTTATCAAGTCACACATAAAACCACAAATGCAACTATTTTAACAATTTTTAGAGCAAGTAAACAGAATAAAAAATCTAACTGTCCCCGCCAGGACTCGAACCTGGAACTCCTGCTTTCCGGGCCGGTGCATTTTCAATATACGCTACCAGGACCAGTTTGATAAGTTACTAAATTCCCCGCACTAGTGTCAAGAGTCTAACCTCCGAGGCCAACGAATATATCATCTTATGATCGGAAGTGCTGACATTGCTAAGCTGTTTAAATGACTCTTTTTATTTACTTTTAAATTTTTAATTTTATAAATTTTTTTAAAGCATAACATTTATAAAATTAAAAGTAAATAACGAGAGTCATTTAAACAGCTTGACAATGTCAGCTCCTCCGAGCATGAGCGATATATTCGTCGGCCTCGGAGGTTGGACTCTCGACACTAGTGCGGGGAATTCAATAACTTATCAGACTTGTCCCGGTAGCATAAGTAGAAAATGCACCGGCCTGGATATCAGGAGATCCAGGTTCGTGTCCTTGCTGGGACAGTTAGATTTTTTATTCTGTTCGATTGCACTAAAAATTGTTAAAATTTACGTGGGATTATATATTCATAAATAAAACTTTGTGGCCCCGGAAACCGGCGCTACTACACAGCAAGTTGAGAGGTTATGGGGGTCAACAAAATGGCGTACAGTTTGGTACAGCGCCACCTCGTCTTACCGTGGCAATCCACTCGAATCAATTCCTACAGTTTTGGTCATCCCAGTGAAGAGGATTTAGTTTAGTCAATAAAGAGTTGTGTTTCAGTTTAGTTATGTCAGTTTTTCATTTACTTTATTTTTGGATATAACTGGAAGTGTTCGGTATAATACCAAAGTACCTTAAATTTTTATTCCTACGCCTCTGCCAAACAATTATTTTTTCAAGTACATATAAGCTTTGTATCAGATGAAGCCACGATGTGTAACGTCCCTTTAATTGGTAAATACTTTCTTATATTCCTTACGTTATTAATAGAATAGCAGATTAATTTATTCATCATAGAGCTGTGAAATATATTTTAAAGAAGACAATACGTTATTATAACCTTTAAGTTTATAATATCTAGTATAAGATTTGAATAACTCTTCATTGTGCCGATGGTGACAAACAATCCTTATCTATAACCTTTAGGTTAATTATTTACTACTTATTTGTATACCGTAACATAAAAAAGATTTTCATAAGAAGATAAAATGTTTTTTTTTCAGGGTAATGGAACGCTAACATTCAAGTTAAGTTGTCGTTTAGACTTCAGTGCCATTGAATGCTCACAAATCCTTCAATGGACGCTGCCTTTCTTCCCCAATGAACATGTATTTATTACAATAATAAACAAAAATTTGTTTTCGTTTCATAAAAAGCTATTTCGATAGATAAAAATCTTCTCATTTGTCAGTTAATTTTTGTATTTATTAAAATATTTTTATTACAATGACAGATTTTAAAATACGTAATGGGACAATGAGCATAGATTTTCACAAAATGTGTTTGTTGCTGCTAATATTATTAATATAATTTGGCAGTACAAAAATACAAAGGGAGTCTTCGATTCCTAATGGAGTATATTTTTGGGTCTACAGCCATTCCTACCACAGTCTGGAGGCCACCTCTGTCTATATTTTCCCTTTTTTTTTTTGTCAGGTTTTGCATATAGTTTATAGATCTGTATGTGTGTATACTCTAGAGTTCCTCTTTAGATGAACAGAACTGAAAACCCTCTCGAGTGAGGACTTATATCTTCAAAATGAGAAAGCTCCTATGCCCCCCACAGCTTATAATGTGTCTGAACATGCAGAGAGTGGGACGCATCAACGTTTTATCTCTCAAAAGAGCTTACTTTTGCTTCATTTTCTTTGGACAAAATCCAAAACTTGTATGCAGTAACTGTCTCCCTTTAAAATCTCTGTCAACAGACAGATGCCCTACGAGATGTCCATGACAACAAGATCAGCAGTTTTATTGATTTTCCTCCTCACGCGGGCTCAAAGTCTGGCTGTAATTCACTTTGTATTGATTAAGTGGATTGAGGAAACAACTGAATAATCGTAAGTGCTTGAGTAAGCCGATGTTCATTGGCAGAAATGTAATCTAGAAGGCTTCGAAATGACTAAGCTGTGATTCGCCATTGCGATGCCTGAATATTTGCCATCCTGCCAATCAACATTGACTCAATCAAACAATTTACTTAAATGAGTTGTTAATTGCAAGGGAATTTCCTTTCAGAAATTTCCTCAAACAGCCAGGTATATACCTCTTATTTCTTGAGAAAGATTCCCATTGACACTGTTGCCAATAATTAAACATTCAGGCGCAGTCTCCCTAATGAAATTATTAAAAGGGAAATATTTTTCCTTCACATTCAACGGAATCAGTCACATCAGGAGGAACGGTCATGATGGAATGACGTGGGGGGGAGGTTAGTCTGGTGGCTAATGGGAAGAATATAATTCGATGCATCAGTAGTTGGGATTCAGACAGAATGGTTTGAAAAAATAACCAAGCATTTTTCATCAATATTTCGGATTGTAAGGCAAGCCATCTTCAGGGCGGATAAAGTATAATAGTTAAAATATATAAATAATGTAATGTTGTGGTATTTATTCTCTCGTTAATTTTATATTATACATTAATTTTTTTTAACCTTTATTTTTACATATTACTTTCTGTTAAAAATAAATAAAAACATTTATTAGTTTGATTACAATGAATAATAGAAAAAAAAATGACATTAATGAGAGTCACAGGATGAGAGGAGGTGACCAGTGACACCACTCTCAAATTATTTACATCTTCGTTTGAGCCGACGGGGAGGGTTGAAGAGATTGGAGTTGGAAGACAAGGTCAGTGCCAGTGGATTAGGATGGTGTGGCAGTTTACTGAACAAAAGGGATATTAAATTCGTGGTGAAGAGAGGAATTGCATACTTAATAGGGAGCATTTGCGATTATTCGGAGGGTTTTGGATGGAAATAGGGGGTGCTGGGGGGGTTGACATGACGTTGTTTCTCTCGGTGGGGGTTCTGGTCGCTGACCGGTGGGTAAATAAAGTTCAACATATATAGGGATGATAATAACCCCAAAAATATAGTAAAGAGAAGTAAATTACATATGTTACATTATATATGAATTTGTTTTAGAAAGTGATATACTTAAATTGTATATGACTACATTACTAATTAAATATCTTAAAAGGGAGTATCTGATAAGCTTGGTTGGTTAATAAAATTAAATTGAAAAAGGAGAGTCTGTCCAAGGGGAAAGAGACAAGTTGATGTGGAGTCGGCAGAGATCACAAAAAGAGGTAAAAGTTTTGGTGGGAGGGAAAGAGATATGTAAACACAGTTAGAGGTGGGAACACACTTGCACAAAGGAATATGTACAATCCAGTAGATGAATGGAAAACTGATGATGGTTCATGAATAAAATTGTAATGTACGTAATATATTTACGTAAAAGAGTATATTGTGTCTTCGTCTTGTCTGAAATTGACAGTTGGGACCTAAACTATTTTGAATTCTATTGCAGAATGCAATCACTACTTTAATACATTTGATATGACAATATCACTCCTCTCAACCCATGAAAATTGTGTTATTATGCAATTATTTACAGGCGTAAATAATAAATTCCATTATATGAATGAATTAGACTAGTTTTTGTTTTTTTTTAATCGTCAGCACTAGTTAACCACTAGTCAGAACTAGTATTGTCAAAGGAAATTCCTTTGCGATTCTGTTTGTCTATTATAAACATATATTTTCTCTAACGTAAATATTTATAGACCCAGCCTCAAATGTTTCATAAAAAAGAGATTTGAACCAGGTAATTTATCCCTAACAGTATTGCTTAAATCGTATATCTCCATCTAAAATTGTTATTTCTTAAGTTCAGATAAATAATTCTTATGATTCATTTATTATTATAAACTATCAGACAATTGATACAGCGTCAGGAAGTTAATGAAAGAATCAGGGAGCGATAATTCAATTGCATTTTTTTAGAAGAACAGCTGATTTCTATTTAAAGCGATAAATTATAAACTTTTAGTAATAATAGAAAAATTTGTAAAACCAAGGACAATATGGAGACTAATACATATAGTATGACGTCATTGTGGACCATCCATTGAGCTAGTCAGTAGGCTGGATAGTAGACTACTGTGAGACCAATGCGACGTCAGTCATTCAGCCTTGAGCTCGTAAATTTTTTTAAGTTTAGTTGTCTTCTGGAAGTTTAGAAAACAAACATCTATTCTCTAAAAAAAAAAAGAAAAAAAAAAAAATCTGTCAAAGTAAGATTATTTATAACCGTTTCTTCTAACTTCTCTTATAAATTTAGGTGAACTCTACAGGTTTGTTTCAATAATATTTTGTCTGAAGCACTCTCAAATAAAATAAAAAAATCAACATTTATTAAACTGTTTGAAAGAGAATCAAGAAAAGCCATTTATCTAAAATGGATCCATATTTGAACATCACCGCGGCATTTGAAGGAGTAACGAAGGGACTATTGATCCCCTCCAGGAGCGAATGAAGAGACAACGCAGAAAAGGAAATAATTTGGAAGAAAACCAGAGCCCTAATTGCCAAGGGATGGAGAAGTCAAAGCTCCGACCTCTGAGAGGGCTTTACTGGGGGTGGAATCTCAAGAAAGAGTCTTTGTAACTTCTCAGCGAAAACATGATCCTTTAATAAATAAAAGTTTCTTAGAATAACAACTTTTGAACTATTTACATTGTGTGTCTTAATGTTTGTATCTTTTAAACGCAACAACACGGATACAATTCATATAGTGTTGCAGGATTGTGAATTAGGTGAAATAACAGCAAGAATACCCTTCCACACACTTTGCTTTTCAGTTATTACATTTTCAATCCTTAAGGATCATCTTCAGTAGCTCTTCAATATGGATGCTTATTTACAGGATGTAAGCTCCTAGAACACCAAAATATGAGTCAACAATCTGCGGAAGTAGTGCCTAAGGTGAAGAACTTTTGAAGATAAGCTATTATTCGTGAATAAACTTTACACGCTTTTATTTTAATTTGTGTATCGTTAAATATGTAATAAATACTCCGTAATTCGGGAGTGAAACAAAGTTTATCATTTTCCGAACATCCTGAATTGAACAATGAAATAATATGTTTTTCTTTTAATACAATGTCTATTACACTTCAAGCCCTTCGAATTCCAGTTGCTCTGTAGTCCTTGGTTGGTCTTCGTGAGTCTTCCTCGCCTTACAGTCTTCACCAGGAAAGAGTATTACCCAGTCTTCTTCAACATCCTCCCCTGCTGATAGTCTTCACCACTGGGACGTAGACCCCACACTTCCTGATGTTCTGTAAACATACGTTAGATGTGTGTCACATTATATTGCACTTCAAGCCCTCGGGATTCAAGCTTCTCTGCAATCCTTAGTTGTTCTGCGTAAAAAAAAATACTACATTTCTCTTTTTTTCATCTAGAAATTCGGCTCTAGCTCTACATATAACATGACGAAACTGTTCAAAAAGCTTTATCAACCATCTCTTCTACTCTACATCTAAGGCATCATCTACTTATATCTAAACACACTAGAAAGCAATGTAGAAGTATATTTCACGCAAAGAGAACAGAATCCTTTGATAATCTTATTGTGGTTCATGGCCGGCGCAAAAATGACCTTATTTCTTCGGATTTGCACCATATGCCAGGCAACGTGCATGCTCATGGGTCTATAAGAACGCCTGGATCTTTATTACAAAACTGTGCAGGGTTTTTTATTCTGCAACCTTTTTTCTTCATTTATTAAGACTTTCTATAGCTTCAGGTTAGTTGGCTTTTACGCCTTGTTGCTCATTAATATACTCATTAACATATTTCATAGCTTTCCTTGTTTTCGCTGTTAATTACAGTCCCAAGATAAATGACTGGCACTCTAAGGAAATATAAAACCATTTGTTTTTTAAAATTAATATTACATGAAACTCGTCTCAGACTAGAGGATGAGTTCAACCTTTATTTACTTTAATTTTATCCTCGAACCTTTCCGCCTTCCTCTTCAATCTTATTAGGTAGCTCCTTTAGACGAGCTGTATCACGTACCATTATGATTTGAATGTCATCTGCATCTTCGAAGAAAGGAAAGAGTAGTCAGGCAGCCTTTTGAATCGTTTTTACGATTCTCCTAGCAGAACACAGGACCTATTAAAATCGCAGAGGGGAGCATGCCTTTGTCTGAAATCCTTATTAAAATCAAATATTTCATTGGTGTGATTTGCAATGGTTGTATGGTCTGGGTCGAGCACTAGGCTATTTTAATATAGTTTACCATTCATTGGTTATTCTTCAGGGCTTGGCCATGCCGAAAAGTGGTTTTTACCGAGTATTTACTCAGTAAAAGATTCTTCTCACATCCTGTTATGAACAAATACTGAATGCTTTTATCCTCCTTTCAGCCCTGATGAAGCCACTACAGAATGTGCAAAATATCACATTTTCGACAAGGTGAAGTTCGAAGAAGAATTTATGAATGTATCTGTTGACCGTGGAAGCCAGTCCGCGTGAACACCTTAAATTAATCTTTTCTTTCAAGACATATATTAGTTGGTTCATGTATAATATCAATAAAGAGGAATTGTAGATCCATGGTACGATGCCAATCCAGCCAATCATAATTAATATTCATTCCAGCCGTTCGGAGATATGAGACGATCCAAAAAACCCAATTCATGTTACCAATTTTAAGTGCAAGGGAACAGAATAAAAAATATGTCCCAGCCAGGACACGAACCTGGATCTCCTGCTATCCGGGCCGGTGCGTTTTCCATTTACGCAACCGAGACAAGTCTGATAAGTCATTAAATTCCCCGCACTAGTGTCGAGAGTCTAACCTCCGTGGCAGACGATAATACCGTCTTATGCTCGGAGAAGCTGAAATTGTCAAGCTGTTTAAATGACTCTCGTTATTTACTTTTAAATTTTGATTTAATAAATATTATTTTTTGTAGTATTTATTCCCACGTAAATTTTTAACAATTTTAAGTGCAAGGGAATGGAATAAAAATCGAACTGCCCCAGCCAGGACATTTAGTAGTTACGACGATCTGTTTTGGCGGCAGGTTTAAAATACTGCAGCCTCAGCTGGGAGCACCTGAATGGTATGAACCCGAACAAAAGTACTTCTTCCGTAACCAAAGTATTCAAAATCAGACCTCAGGTGCTTCGATAGGTTTTTCCTTTGTGCAAACTCTGTATAGCCTGGAGTTCTGTAACCTTTTAGAAAGGTCTCAGCATTTAAGCATTCCTCAAGTGTGGGCTGATCGTAGTCAGTTCTGTGCTGTGTTCTAACTTTTCATGATGTCCTTTGCGAGTCTGAAGTTAAAGGAGCTCAGTTGCACGCTTGATCCTCGCTGTGAAGGAAGTGTCTAAGATATCCTGCAAATCTGTTCACCTTGTTTTTTTTATCAAGCAATGAATAATTTAATGAAAAAAATAGAATAATGAATTTCCTTTTGACTCCTGATAAGATCGTATTTTTTCTTTATTTTCTGTAAGACTTTTATACTTTCTTTTATTCTCTATAGCCTATACTTGTCCTTGCGGAATTCGGATCCTATTCTCGTATTCTAAAGATATTTATCTTTGCTTCTTCTTATTTCTTTTTGCAAAATTAATTGGATATACATTACATTTGAAGATTATGTCCAACGTATTAAAGGGAGAGAAAAAGTGTAATGACCCCAATGAATATTACAATGCCCAAAAAACATATTATTCCTTCTTGGGAAATAGGTAAACCATGTTTGTCGCCTTTTGATGACAAAAGATTCATACTATAAGACGGAATATTAACCTTAGCCCATGAATATTTTAAGTTAAAATAATAATAAAATTAATAAAAAGACAGAAAATCAAGAAAAAAAAATTTAAATAAGAAAACCCTTAAAAAAGTTTTAATGAAAAAAATTCCAAAAAAAAAGTAGTAGTATACTAAGCAATTATTGCAAGGGAACAGAATAAAAAATCTAACTGTCCCAGCCAGGACTCGAACCTGGATCTCCTGCTATTCGGGCCGGTATGTTTCCATTGCACCACCGGGACGAGCCAGATAACTTATTAAATTCCCAACTTGGGACAAAAAGATAATTATTTTTTAAGATGATATTTTATTTTATAAGAATGAATGTTTTAGAGGTTAAAGACCTCTGTGTAGATGTATACAAGAGGACCTCACTTCCTCTATTAATGTCACTGACGAGGCAATGAACACCCCTAAACTCAGAAATATTTACCCCTAACATTCTAGACAGAAAATTATGAGTAGCTCATAAGAGGAACGCAATATACGTTAATTATTGTCAAATTTAGCCATTTCCAAATTGTTGTTTTTTTTTTGACAATACCGTATTTGAATAAAGGTAACATGGAATCAAGTCACTCCCTTGAAAAGACTATAAATAAATCCAAAAACATTTTAAATGCAATTACACTTGAACTTGACAAACTACTTCAAGGTTAACTGTATTATTATATTTACATTATACATTACATAAATATACAGTTAAAATAAGAGATACAATAATAATATATTTTTACACATCAAAGAACTTATAAAATTGAATTAAAAATTGATTTTTCCATCTATATAAGTAATAGATTTTTCTTCTTCGGTTTTCTAACTTTTCAGGATAAATGCTATGTTAAATTTAAAAAATACAAACATAATTTTTATAAAAAGAACAGCTAAAAGGGAAAAGTAAAGTGGAAATACTGGAGTTGGCAGTCAGCCATGAGATATATTTTCTCTGAATACAAAATAGTAAGGAAAACAAATTTGTTACTTAGAGATAAAGTAAATAGTCGTGGCGCCCAATTCACTTTAGAATGCAAAAATTCAGTAGTAAGAATTTTTGTGAGATATATATTGATGAATGGACTCAAAACATCAGTAAGTCACACAACTTTCCATATAAATATTTATTAATAATAAGTTTAATTTTTATATTAATGAAACAAAGTAAAATTGAGTAATGTATGTAAATAAAGTTGAGGAAAATTCCTCTTGAACAAATCAAATTTCAATAAAGTGAATACCCCAACTTCAATGAAATCAGTGTCATATCTAATGAATGAGTTCTTGATTGGCTCTTTCTTCGTGATGTTAGCAAGATTTAATTTATAAAAAAGTGATAAAACAGAATTTATCATACAATTTCACAACCATTTCTACCGACCACTACAACACTTAGGTATTCACAACATCTACTAACCATCCCTAACAATTTTGTAAACCTCTGCTATCACTTAATAAAAATCATTAACCTTTTGCAATTATAAAAATTATCTAAATCATATATCTTAGCATTAGCACGTAAATTTAGTTCACCATTACCGGTATTCTGCATTGGAATGTCCACCATGACGTTAACCTTTTTTCTACAATGGAATATTTTAAAAACTTAGATCAAATATATGCAATGCCTACCTAAAATAAACAAGTAAATCTCTAGAAAAACACTAGTTTCACACTAAACTAAATATTACGTTCGCTGTCGCAAAAAAACCTATTGTTCTCTTACTTGACATTTGAGGTAATATCTTATTCTCCAAAAGGAGAGTTTTTTTTTTTACTCGGTGGCAAGTCGACTGAGTAGGGACTTCATACAGCCTGGCCATTGGACGGTGCAGCTGCTTACCGGGCACGGTAACTTTGCAGCAAAGTTACACTACTTTAAAAGGAGCGCCTCTCCATAATGTGCATGTGGAGCGGTCGAGGATTCAGCACACGTCATTTTATCTTGCCCCAGGTATGACTCGGCTAGAATGAAGCTGTACAGAATGATTAAAAACTACAGCCCAGCACTGGAAGACCTCGTGGCTACCAAGGAAGCATACGAGGCCTTTGAATGCTACTCGGCCGAATGGACGAAAATAAGCGGCGGATTTTGATCAGCGTTCTTGAATCCTTTTGTCGATCACCCTCGGCTGATGGGGGACCCTTTGTTTTTTGGCACATAAAAAAGGTTGATTGACCTTATGAATTGTTGGCTATAATGTTTTTGTTTACTGTATTATATGTTTTAAATTGATTTTAGTACTATTCATTTTATTATATTGTTGACTATGTTTTATTGTTATATTTTTTAACTGTGATATCACGGGCAGTGGCCTTCTCAAGGTCAGCCCTGAGGACGGGGGTTTAGTGGGTAGTCTGTATGTACAGGAGTCCCACAGTACCCATGGATGAGCAAGTAATTGCCATTTCAATGGGTCTGCTTAAATGCATTCCCCTACCTCATAAAAAAAAAAAAAAAAAAAAAAAAAAAAAAAAAAAAAAAAAAAAAAAAAAAAAAAAAAAAAAAA
>KZ809522.1:25878-37078 GCA_000696205.2 Oncopeltus fasciatus
AAAAAATATAAAAAATAATAATAAGTAAAAATGAAGATTTTTTGGAATAAAAAAAGTATTGTAAAGGGGAGTTTTGTAATTACACAGTACCGAAAAGTAAATTATAAAGCCCAACTTCTGTTTTCATCTTTCATTTGACTGGCAGGGGTGGCGGCGTTGAAAAGACAGCCGAGTAGGGGATGGCCTGTAGAAGGGGAGGTTCGAGACGAGCTGAAAGAGTCTGGCTGGCACTCGAGGCGACACTAGAGCCCGTCAAGAGCGTGGCGGGGCGGTGTCGGCGTTAGGTGATTACCCGCCGTCATTAGAGAGGAGGAGAGAGCCAGCCTTACAGTGGGCCAATAGAGGTATAACGAGACCTCGAACAAGGAGGAAGGACACTTCAGCCCCCACTGTAGAGTAGTTGTAGCTGTGACGTCATGGATCAGAAGTACGTTTGGTAAGGGGCTTACACAAGTATTGAATATATANGTGTGTGTGTGTGTGTGTGTGTGTGTGTGTGTGTGTGTGTGTGTGTGTGTGTGTGTGTGTGTGTGTGTGTGTGTGTGTGTGTGTGTGTGTGTGTGTGTGTGTGTGTGTGTGTGTGTGTGTGTGTGTGTGTGTGTGTGTGTGTGTGTGTGTGTGTGTGTGTGTGTGTGTGTGTGTGTGTGTGTGTGTGTGTGTGTGTGTGTGTGTGTGTGTGTGTGTGTGTGTGTGTGTGTGTGTGTGTGTGTGTGTGTGTGTGTGTGTGTGTGTGTGTGTGTGTGTGTGTGTGTGTGTGTGTGTGTGTGTGTGTGTGTGTGTGTGTGTGTGTGTGTGTGTGTGTGTGTGTGTGTGTGTGTGTGTGTGTGTGTATGTGTGTGTGTGTGTGTGTGTGTGTGTGTGTGTGTTTTTGTATATTTATGTGTCCAATTGAAAAATTTTATATGAACGGTAAAGAATAATATAATTTCTTACTGAAGTAAATAGTTTTACTTTTTTATGAAGAGAGGATTGTCGGGAATCCGGTCATGGTAGTTGAAAAATTAAACACTAATAATATAGACATGTTTCTATATTATTTTGTATGATTCTCTATCATATTCAGCCCTGATGAAGGCCAAAACTTGGGCTAAAATAAAAATTACTTTCGTCATAAATTATTTTTTAATTGTTAAACTACCGTGACCGAATTCCCGACAATCCTCTCTTCAAAGTACTTGACGATCAACAATTCAATCGTTTTTTTTTTTGTTTTTTTTTTCTATAATAGAAACCTGCTATTATGATAAAAATAACTGCATATAAAACTTCTTTACAATTTTTTGAATAATTTTATTCAGTCTAACAGGTTTTGTTTAGAAAATTGTCTGAGCGATTACGACCAAGCTGTATTTTCTTGTATGTGTGAAATGTGACGTATTGTTTTTCTTCAGAGAATATAGCGAGCTAAATAACAAATGTGGCATCGGCTTAGCCGAGGGTAATCGTTCCCAACTCCTACGTCAACACTGCTGGTCGGTGTTCCACCCCGAGGAAGATTATATAAAGAAATATAAACCTTGTTAAGAATTTAAGGTGTTATTTTATTTAGGTCTTACCTTCATTCATGGTCGCAAGGGTTTGAAAGGAAAATTAGAAATAAGTTAAAATAACTTAAATATTTTCAAGCTAAATAGCAACTGTTAGTAAAATTATTATATAATTGAACTCAACCCGTATTATTCTGTCATGATAATTAAATAACGCTTGGGAGGTAAAATAACACATTCAAATGAATGTTAATGTAAGACAATAAGAATACATCCCAAATGTATGTGTATGTATAATGTTTCAGTGGAATATAGCAGATAAATATGTTAAATATAAAGTGGATCAGTCAAGCTGTTATTTCAAGCCTTGGAGATATATGGGGCTTGAATTGTTGGCTCAACGTTTCATTTATTATAATAAAGATCTCAATATATTATTTTATAACCATTAANGGAGCTTTTGTTTTATGGTGGTGGTATTGCAAACTACTGATATGCCAACGCTGTCTTCTTTCTTCGAACCGTCAGTGTAAATTACTTGTCTATTTGTATATGAGCGGATTATTTCATTAGCTTTATGGCATATTATATTATTTGAGCAAGTTTTCTTTATTAACTTGAGTTTTCTATTCCCTCTCATTAATTGTTTAATATGTTATTTTATTTGTTACTTCCCATAAAATATATTTATAACATGTGTGACATAAAGCTCCAGAAACAGTGTGATATTCGAAACTCTTCGAATAACTTTTTTTAAAAATCTATTGTTCTTTGACCGCTCAAATGTTCTGTAAATTGATGGATAAGAGTAAAAATAAGGCTGTTATAAAATAAGCAAAATATACATCAGAATTGTCTCTAACTTGTTTTGGAAAACCAATGAATTATAATGATAACAAGCCAGGGACAGTCTTAAGGGCACTCAATATTTCAATGTTAATCGGATGAAAATATATAAATAAAAAAGGTCATTAGTAAAAGTACCTATAGGAATTTGTGGGGACGTTGCTCTAATGAAACAGAAGAGGGGAGAGTCTCCACGAGAGGCTTCAGTTAATTCTAAATTTTTTTTTCTTGTATATTGATTTCCTAGGTTCTTTAAGACGGAAAAAAAATGTAAGACCCTCCCAAATATCTTCAGAAATAAGCTGTTTTTTTTTTATTTTTTTATTATTTGAACTCCATTCAATTATGGAGTATAAGCATTTTTAATAAATTTAGTGTAGATTAATATGACGCTGGAAATCTTATTGATTTAGAACTATTATCAAGAATTATAATAAAACTATTATAATCAAATTATAAATTATAAATAAACCTTATAGAAATTGTAATGGAAATAATATGTTTAATAAGCAACAAAAAAATGTGAAATGCAAACTAAATTCTTAATGAATTCCCTACGATAAGTCGTATAAGAGGGGATGTTTGGAGGAACCAAAATTGAATAACCGTCAATATTTTCGTTATTTTAAGAGTTTTTAAGAACTATGCAACATATTGGAGTAAAATATATTTATTTTATATATTTATATTATATCATTTNGGATGTTTAGGAGGTTCCTCCACAACTCCCAATTCCTGGGGCAAGGGTTAGACTCATCGACATAGACATTTCCTCTCATCATCTTTTTAGACTTCAGAATAGGCATTTATTCTTGTTTGTGCCAATGTATAATACATAAATCACAGGGAATCTGCTTGGGGTACGCACCTCCTGCGCGAAGAGCATAGAAGAACGATACCGATGCATTAACTATTTCATTTGCTATTAATGGCTAGGAGGTTCGCAATAAATTTAAAAACAAATGATAAAATCGTGAATATCTTCATCTCTGAAAATTTATATAGTGGTATGACATAAAATTTTTAAACGATAAAATAGTCACAAAACGTATTTTCAACTTGTGTAATATTTTCTTCAAAAATACATGTTCAAATATATTCAATGTTGTGCACTGCCTTCATTTTTGTTTCCTAAAAAGATAAGCCCAAACCAAATGATCCAAATTTTACTCTCATTATCTAATCCAACTACAATCAAATTAATTATTTACATGGTTGGAGGTTCGTAGGCGGTCCAGTAATGTGGTGGAATAGTTAGAAATGGTTTAGGCCAGGAGCAGGAAAATGAACTACTCCAAATATGTTGGGTAATTTTTTTTTATTATTTCCCACTTTTCGTAAGTCATTATCAGGGCGATAGTGATGTCTGGAGAGAATTCTGAGGGAGATTTAAGGTCACATCTCAGAGTGCAGAGCTCAACTGGACAAGTTAACTAGTCAACTAACAATCTAAGACGAAATGCCGGCAATAGTTAAATAATCACTCAATAAATTTGGAGTATTTTATTTTTCATATCCTGGCCGAAATCCTGACTAATTTCTCCAGTCTACATGTAAGATTGATTATAGGATTTTTATTTAAATTATGTTTACAGTTGACCGTTACCAATTTATTTATTTATTTTTTCCTACACAAATTATATTAATTTTTATAATACAGTTAGACTAGTATTGAATCTTTATTGAGCCATTGATGTCTAAACATGTTTTCTAGGTAAAACACTGGTATACAACTATTAAACATATAACCAACCGCACACATACACACACACGCATATATATATTATTCGGATGGGATGAATTCGCAGAGTGACTGGTCAGTGGACGAACAGGACATCAAAGGTACGCCTTTGCAAGTGAGCTGTTCTGGGTGGTGGGCGCCTGTCTGTTGATGAGCGGTAACCGATTGGAGCTTTTGATCTCACGCGACCTGTCGGCGGGGATAATCCCTTTGTGTGCTACTACGTGTGTGTTTGGGTAAGTGTGCGTACACATCCCTTCGAGTGTGAGTGTATATGCTTGTCGCGCACGTTCACACTTCAAAAGAGGGTGCAATTGCGTATTCATGTGGCTTACAAGCGCGTCACCGCACAGCAAGTTGCGCTAAATCACGCGTTTATTATTATCAAACTTAAGAGCGCCTCCCTCCCATCCCCACCAAAAAAAAAAAATGTAATTAACTACATAATAACTGAGTACTGCGGTATAGTGTAGTGTTCTTTGTTGGGAAACGCTACTTGCGAGCAGTCTCGCGGTTTGTTTACTCACCCCTTGGAATAACGCGAGAGACGCAGGCGCTCATCGCGTTAATTACCGCATGAGTAGAGATGAGGGAGAGAGAGAGAGGAAGAATGGCGAGAGATACAGACACAATGGCAGCCGCTAACGAGACAAACGCGAACGGTGGTCTCCGGTTCCCTCCGACGTGGGATTCTTGTGGTCCGGGCAAGGCGAGATCACAGGGAGGTGTGATCCTCGACTGAACCTTTGCCGAAATTAAACCGCATCCACTTACCCCTCGGTTCGACTTTCTGATTGGAGCTCAGAGGGGTGTCGTCTCGCCATATCACATTAATCTTAAGTGTTCTTTACCACGACCTTATAGATACAACAATTGACAGCTATAATTAAATATATTATACATTTTTTAAAAAATGAACTTTGGTGTAGCTAAACAATTATGAGGAATAAAAAACTTTGCTTGGTAAAAGTATATTGCTCGGTATATCGAATATTCTGATTTTGTTATTATTTTAGTAATTCATATCGTTTTATAACATTATGTCACAAATTGTAAATTTTAATTTAATGATATATGTATATAATTTTATAAATAATAGAAATTAATGATAAATTTATTGTTATTGTAATTTATTGACTGGTTTTTTAGTTTATTTGACATAATTACATTTAAATAAAATTTATATAAATGCTACATATATTACTGAGATGATTTTAATTGGGGTTCGGTCAAGGTAGATCCAAAAAACACAAATGTGAATGTGATCCTGGTGACACGACGTCCTCTCTCATCTTCATGATAGCTCTGAAGATAGTTTACAATGTAAGCCGAAACGTTGGCAGATAATCCTTTATTAAAAAATATATTTTTTGAATTTGTGTTTTTTGGATCTACCTTGACCGAACCCCAACTAAAATCATCTCAGAATAATATCAACGGTAAAAAAAAAACTCTCCTTCTAAATATTTTAGCTTTGATAACAATTTGAAATACTGTTTGGTAAGGTGTTTGTAGTTTCAAGGGCTCTGTAGATGAGAATTTGAGTCTCGAAAATGAATAATTACCGAATTTTAACAGTTTTATATCACTTATTATTTTTAAAATCATTCAAATGTTTATAATTTCGACATTAAAGAGAAATGGTATTGTATTCCCGCTGAGTTATAAGTGAAGAGTTCTTCTTCATAAGAGCTATCACAGAAATCAGAGGGGATGATTCGATCAATAATACAGAAAAATAAAATGCGATCAAAAATAATTTATTTTTATCTTAATAAAAAAAACGTACGACTAAAACCCTCCACAGTGCTATAACACACAGGTTGGATGAAAATTCTGAAATTATAAATAAGTGACTTAAAATACAGGGGGTAAGGCTTTAAAACTATTCTAGCCCTTTATTTAAAACTGTTTTCATTTACAGTGTCTTGAAAAAATTTTCTTTTCTATTGGTGTTTCTAAAATTCACAGAATATTATTTGAATAAATAATGTTAATCTCAAATACATTTCTCGTGTATTATTTATTCAAATGACGAAAAATGAGAAAAAATATGTAGATATCGTGGATGTTTAGGAGGTTCCTCCACAACTCCCAATTCCTGGGGCAAGGGTTAGACTCATCGACATAGACATTTCCTCTCATCATCTTTTTAGACTTCAGAATAGGCATTTATTCTTGTTTGTGCCAATGTATAATACATAAATCACAGAGAATCTGCTTGGGGTACGCACCTCCTGCGCGAAGAGCATAGAAGAACGATACCGATGCATTAACTATTTCATTTGCTATCATACCTACTATTATCTCTTCTAAGATGATTTTAGTTGGGGTTCGGTCGAGGTAGATGCAAAAAAACACAAATTAAAAAAATGTATTTTTTTTTTAATGAAGGATTATCTGCCAACGTCTTCTATTATCTCTCTTCATTGGTTTCTGCAAACCATCTTCTGTTGGCTTCTTGAAGATGGTTTGCAGAAACCGATGAAGAAGGATTATAGAAGGTATGATAGTTCTATATTCATTGGTAGTGATAATAACCCTTTAGATTATTTATTTTATTAGCCCCCAATATGATATGATACCCACATGGCGATTAGAGAAGTTATATGCAGTCCCGTCATCTGTGATAATCCACATGTCAGAAGCAGGCATCTGCCTCGGGGGACGGCCATATTCCGTACCCTCGCTACCTAATCAGTTGAATATCTTCTCTACTTGTTCTGTCCCAAATTTTAACTTCATTTTTTACTACGCATATTTTTTTTTCCTTCCGCGTATGCTATTTTTTTATTTTCGTAGAGTGTTCGACTTTTTTCGAGAGCAAAAGCCGTTCTCTCAGGAAATGCGTAAGCTGAATAGATTTAGAAGTACATTTTCCAAGGAATATATGTCACATACAAGTAAATATGTCATATATTTGACTATTTCTTTCAAACTAGAAATAATTTTCAGAAATAAAGGAAATTTCGGTAAGGATGGCTCCAGGCCGATCAGACGGAAAACAGGGGAGACACAATCAGCAATTTAAATAAATTCTAATTCATTGTTAGGTGTTACTTTAAAAAAAATCAATTAATCACGGTTGTTCACATAGGCTTCCACGGTGTCCAGGAATATTCATAAATATTTCTTCCGTGCTCGACCATGTTTTAAAGTTACTTCTTGCTAAGCTTTCGCACAACATCTGTTGGCTTTTTCAGGGCTCAAAGCGGAAGTATCATACTACTTTCAGCTCTGAAGAAGCCATCACATGGTGTGCGAAAGCTTGGCAGGAATAAACTTAACTAAATTGTCAAGCCCAGAAGAAATATTTATGAACATTTACGGTTATTTTATTAAGGCATCTGAAAATCTTCCCTCGAATCAACAATTCTTTAATTTTTTTCTTAATGCCCACTTCTCCTTGCTGAATTCATTAAAAAATCATCCAAAGTTGTGTGGGAAGAAGAGCATTTTATATTTTATAAAAAAAACTAAAGTGGTACTTAATGGAAATTCCATTGTTGTAATTTTTGTAAAGAATTTAGATAATAGTGAAGAGTTTGATTTCCATAAGGAGATTCGAAGACTTGATGCACGGTCACCACTTCAATACGTGAAGTACGCCAGCAGAAGTAGAGGGAGGAGTATACCGCAATGCACCTATCCATACGTCTGCACATGCGATGCATCAACTTGCATTCTTTCGTCTTCCTCACTCTTATCCTCGCTCTTCCTCGCACACTGCTACTCCTATCGCACCCCCCACTCAAAAAACAACAAAAAAACAAAAAAAACAAAACAAAAAAACAAAAAAAAACAACAACCAAAAAAAAACGATAAATTAAGTTGGTAACGTGAAAGGACTTTTCACACTGACGAAAACTTAAACTTTCCTTAGGCGGAGATAGTTGACCGAGGATGAATTGGTCGGGAATTCGGTCTTGGATTTGAATAAATAAAAACTAATTTGTGATCCTCAATAGTTTTTATTATTTCAAACGTTTAGGCCTAAATTTGACATCATGATTTAGTTAGACCAAAGTATGAGACTTCTCCACTCCCTCCATCACCAACACTGCCCTGAAGACAGCCTGAAATTTAAGTCGAAACTTCAGCAATAATAAAACTTTTTTGTTTAAAAATGAGTTTCTATTTATTCCAAAACCGAATCTCCGACCAATTCTTTCTCATACTTTCATTATTATTTTACTAATCCTTCCTAATATGAAGAGCTATATAACCCATTTACATAATATAAATAGAGCTCTCTCTCTCTCTCTCTCTCTCTCTCTCTATCTCTGACAGTATGAGGGTAATGTCTTCTTTGTTTGCATTGGTAACAGCGTCCGCAATTACCAGAACAAGCTATTTGGTAGTTCGGTAGTTGGGTTTTTTGCCAAAATCAATTAATGACTGAAATTGCCAATAGACGCGGGCCTTACCTACAACCTAAAGCGTGATTAAAATTAATTTTAACATTATAGATCAGAAAATTTAAACTATTTTATTTTGAAACAACGCAAAAAAATTGGTGAAAGGTTTAATTCATCTCTGGTAAAATAAGGTTAATTAACAAAATTTGACGCTCAAGAGTAGTGTTTACCTGTATCCTACTCTTTTTTTTTTTCATTTCCTTAAAACCTCTTTACTCCATCCCTATTAAAATAATAAGCTCACTCAGTTAAATATACTTATTCTTTACTTATATAAATATAAGAAAACGAACAAACCTTAATCAAAGTTGGTTGTTAAAAGAGAAAAAAAAAAGCAGGGTTTTTCAATAATTATTCATTAGAGAAAGTTTAGAAATTTTATTTTTTTAACCTCTATGTTATTCACAAATTTTAGGGAAAAACGGCATATTAAATATGATATTGAAGAATTTAACCACGAATGTTAAGTTCTACCTCTTGTTTTTTCTGAAGAAAAGTGCAAAGCCATATAGATAGGGATGTTATATTTTACTCTCATTGCCTTCTATATCTGTCAGTGTCTGCCATATTGTAAAACATGGTAAATCTTCCGAGTAAAGGCTACTTCTGCGTGTCGGAAAATATTCTTTACATGGGACATTTTATTACCTTTCAGTCAGCTATATATTTTACCTTTCAAAGACACCTCTCACTTCTATTCAGCAAAAGTTTCCACTCTCCAAACCTTTCTTTCCGCCTGAAAGGCACGCGGGGAGAGGGAACTCCCGGCCCGATAGGCTGTACAAAAACGGGCATTTCAAACTCACTCCCATGAACTTAACTCCTACGGGGTAGCGGTGATAGGAGAGGCCTGCCTACTGAACAGTGAATAGTTCACTCATTTTAGTTCAGTTCCTATTTTGCGTCCAGCTACTGATACAGGGGGGTCTTAGACACTGAACTGCTTCAGTTGGTAGACACTATCCTGGAGCCAATCAGTCATTCAGAAAGGCTTTACTGCGCGAGGTAAAAGTCTGATTATCCTCTCTTGGTCAATTTTTAAAGAGAATTTTAAAAAGAACTCAAAGAAAAATGTACTTCACAAAGGTCTTCCACGAACTAAACAGGTATTTCAGGTTCCATTCAACATTTAACCAAAACACACACAGGAATGAGTTATACATGTGATTACCCATGTTTCTTTAAAAATGGATATAAATAATAATAAATAAAGACATTTTATTTAAGAGTAGCAGAGGAAAATTAGGTAAAAAAGTATGTCCTTTTAATACGAATGTATATTCGTATCGAAGCAAATTTCTTATTTAATAGGCGTTCCTCATAAATAATTATATAAATGATAAAAAATTACATTTTTTACCTATTATATTCTATAAAAGTGTTCAAATAACATAGAATATATTACTATTGTTATGGGATACGGGTCGATAATAATTATTATCGATTATTAATAATCGTTAATTTATTTTGCCTACTGCTCTAACTAACTAATAAATAAATAGAAAATATAAATTACTTACAGTAATTAATGAATATGAACAAATAAATAAATGTGCTTATCTATAAATAGGCCTCAAAAGAACTTGGTAATTAGTGTCCATTATCACTTCACTGTTACCGGAACTGCAAAGGCTACGCCAGACCAATGGACGTGATCTGACACGGAATCTGCCCCTAAGTAACACTAATTTATAACTGACTCGGAGGGGGGGTGTGGAAGCGATGACGGGCTGCTTTTATAACTCGTGGATGGCCAAGTTAGGACTTGAAGAATCTAATAGCGATTTCCAAGTAGCCCTACTTCCCTTCTATGACGAAAGGAAACAGGGTGTCATTCTTCATTTGGCCCCTTTCCGTACAGGTCTGGTCCTCACGACACCTACTTCCCTACTTTTTAACATTATTATAAATTTTGGCCCTTACTACTCATACGATTTCAACCAAAATGAAGTAGTTCTAAAGATCTGCTATGAAAAATCTGTAAATAAAGAATTTTTAATTCCTTCACCCATCTATTTTCAATATTATAGTTCTCTATCAACACTCGAAATTAATTTCTTGAACACATTTGTTAATATGCATTGTTTTTTTTTTTAAGTTGAAGAATATATGAGTTATCTATGATGGAGAACATATATTCATTGAACATATATTTTAATTATCATACCTTCTATTATCCGTCTTCATTGGTTTCTGCAAACCATTTTCTGTTAGCGAGCGCTTTCGGACATTGTCCACCTTCTTGGCTCGAATACATGTGTTCACTGTCACTGTCTGTATTCTACAATTGAATATAGTTGATGTATTGTATTCTACTTGTACTGGATCAATTGATGCCATTGCTTCAGCAGAATGATATTTTGAGACTTATTTCGAAAAGTGAAGATGGGAATGTATCTCGTACAGGGGATGTGCCTCCGGGCGAAAGAGGTTTGCGGCGTTATTTCCCTGGGTTCTCTGCAGATGGCGTTGGGGTGGTGGAGGGGGGTGCAGTATTTATCGAACATCTCCACGCATGACCTATACGGTAACTGTTAATTCTCTATCAACAAAATTCTTTGGGTTTGGTACTGGCGAACAATCATATACTTGTATATTTGTACATTTAAATGTTTATGATCAGGTTTTTTCCCTTTAACATATTAGTATGGATAATACAGATGTTTCAAACATATATTTATCTATACCAATGGTATGGCAATATATAT
>KZ809522.1:49783-71332 GCA_000696205.2 Oncopeltus fasciatus
ATCCCAACTAAAATCATCTTAGAGCTAGTTATAAAAGTTTTTAGTTATAATCAGTAAAACTCAGTATACATATGTTTATTGATTTGAAATTTGAAGTACAAATTTTAAGAGTCACATAACGAAATTAAATAATTAGGAGTGGGAGTTTAACTAAATCTAATTTAATGTAATTAGTTTAAGGTTGATATTATTTATACGGGTTTTATATATTAATTCCAATATAATCGAATCATAAGGGAAAATTTAAGTCTCATTTTTTTTTTCTTTTTTTTTTTAAATTTGTGAATCTTTCATAAAGCGTCCGGGTACTCTTTTTCAATAAAAGGACTTCTTGCTAAAAAACGGTTCAGGATCACTTTTTATGTATTTGTGAACAATCCCGTATGAATTTTCATTAACTTATTTTTGCGAAATCGCCATATATACATTTCTATGATATAGGGACATAGAAATAAAGACTTTAATAAACTGCAATACTCATAAATGCATAATGTATAATATATATGGCAATATACTGTATATACATTATATATAGGCATCTTGAGACTCTTGATACTATATTTTGATTTATCCAAGATTATTGATCATATAGTCAGTCATATTTGCAAAAGTCACACTATTGAGCTCATAATCATTCACATGAGCAATTGTTGTTATTTTTTCCGTCTTAGGCCCTGAATCCGACTTGTCGCAGCCATTTCCTACTTCTCCCAACTCAACCCCTAATTCTTATTTAGTAACAAAGCATCCAAAACCCCTTCTTTCCCCCTTGAATCCTCAACAAAAGAGTAGCCAGCGTTCGGCTTTCCCAAGCCACTCCTAAGTAGCTTTCAAGAGTCCCCTTAAGAATTATTGTTAATCGGATTGAAGATTCAGTTCCAAATCAACTTTCATAAACCAAGCTAGATTTAAAATTAATCAGAGTTCTTAATACTTTGAGGGATTCAATTATTACCCCCTCATCCTGAAAGAAAGAGCTCAGCATTTGAAGCCATATTTTATCTATCGTGGAGGAATTATTAAACTGATTATCAAGCATTTTTTTTGTATGGAAATGCATTTGATTTAAAAAAAAAAAAATATAGCAAAATGAAAATAAACACACTAAAATAAGATGTAAAACATTTATGTAATTTTTTTAAAGATTTAATAAGTTATTTTGAAATAAAGGAGTGTGAACTTACCAAGAACCTCACATTCGAGTAGGAGCATTTTAATGATTTATCGAACATAATTCATATAAAAACGAAAATTTAGCTAAATATAATTTCTCATACATTCGTTTGATTAATAAAAAAAAAGATATTATAGGAAAAAGGTTTAACCAAAAAATCAATGCGTGCTGCTTTAATTTTGACAAAGGACAAAATAACATGGTTTGCAGTTCTAAGATTACTACTTGACTCCTTGTCACACCCCATTCTCTTTCTACAATTTCGCTCGCCCTCTAATCCTCTCCCCTCCTCCTTCCCTGCCCCGAAGTGAGACGAGGTAAATTGCTCGGAAGTCGGACCCACAAACATTCCAACAGGGCGAGGAAGCGAACAGGACTCCCTTCCACACGAGTCGCCCCCGCCCTCAGACACACCACTCCCACACCCCCACGGTCACGTGCTTGGATTTTCACGTGACTCCTTCGCCGCTACCAAGGCGCGGGCGCCTTTCTTGGAGATCGCTGTGAAAAGGAACCAGCTACACACCGTTGAAATTTGAAGATTATTTTGTGAGGGAGTTGAATACAAAAATTTTAAACTCCTCAGAGGAAATTCCACCCTGTGAGTGTCCAACCACACTTTATTTAAGTTTATTTTTCACGAACTTCTTATTTTTAAAAACAAATAAACAAAAATTTCGGCTATATAAAACTGTCTGAAAACAAATACATACATAACACTTAGCATGTAAGGGAAGTCTGGATGAACATCCACATTTTTATCATTATACCCCTTTGCAACTAAATTCGCCACTAAAACCTTGACTCTAGGGCATTATAAGTAAGTAATATCGTATGTTTACAGATTAAAAATCTGTATTTGATATTTAAATTGAATTTTAAGATACCTTACTTAACTTTTTTTAGGTTAAAAGTAAACTGTTAAATATTAAATTAAATTTTACATATCAAAACTATTTGAGGTATGGAACGTTTTTTTATTTTTTAATTGATTTTTGAAAATCTGATAAGAGGTTTATTATTATTACATGGATAGGGAGGTATTCCGCTTTGTTGAAGAACGAAGAGGGAGAGAGAGGGAGTGAGAGAGAGAGAGAGAGAGAGAGAGAGAGAGAGAGAGAGAGAGAGAGAGAGAGAGGAGAGAATGCTTTACAGAAACATGGAGTTTAACTATAAAGCCACTCTTGGTTATAGTTAAGAAAAAATAATTCAATATATTTTAGAGTTTGTGACCTTAATTAAAACGTATTTNTGCTTGACTCACACGTTTAAATTACGTATTATATACTTGACTCCTCCGGTCCTTTTTGTGAATTTCGATTCTGTAATCCTAAGAGCTAAAGCCGTGGCGATAGTACTTTGTCTTTCCCTGAGCGTAGAGGAGGAACGGCCTCCGGATACACGAGATCTGTTAGTCCAACGGAATCAATGCACAGTAGTAAGTCCCCACTGAAAAACACAGGTCCTTCAAGATTAGAAGTGCTTGGAAGGAAGACGGATTACTCTTGCATAAGAACGTGCTTGAAACACGTCTAGCATTCTCAAAGAAATACGCATGAGACACATAAAGCGGATAAGTACACTTCTCCATTCTAAGAGTCCTTAAAGGTTCTAAAATTTTTGAAATTTACATTTTCTATAATTTTTCAATAGAATTATGTTTACTTGATAATAGCAGAAGAAATCATTGGTTGGAAATGTTCACCATGATATAATGAAGTGGACATTGAAGTGAATGCCGTAATGTAGTATAGTCTTATGATATGTGAAAGAAAGAAAAAACAAACGAAAAGCAATATGGAAAAAATTATAAACATATACTATCCAAAAAGGAAATCTAATTCTGAACATTTACATTCCATCACATTAATTTATTTTCTGACGCTTGGAGTACATACCAGTGATTTTCTCTTCACTAAATGGAGGGGGTAGGAGACAAACAAAACAGTTTGTTACAGGAAACTTCCGAAAGGCCCTCGAAGAAAGGAACCAGTCGTGAAACTGGCTCTGTGCACTGAATTTTAATTCACAGTAAACTAATTAATAATAAGATGTTGAGAGTCACCCTCCACTTTGTCTTTCCTCACTGGGTCGAGGCAATTTAGGCCCCTCTAAAAGGAGGGGGGGATAGAGAGAATGTTATACGTTTGGCAGCCTCGGGACGGACGAGAGAGAGAGTGTGAGAGGTAAGAAAGATATATATATATATATATACATATATAAAGCCCGAAGTGAGAGCAAGAGAGAGAGTGAGAAAATGGGGGAGGGGGTGAGCGTTTGGAAGAGAAGGTGGGGATGAGAGACAGAGTGAGAGATAGAGGCTCATGAAGAATACTAATTCTCCAGCTAGGAGGTTCTGGAGGAGGCACTCGACTCCAGGCTCCTCAAACTGAGCCTCGTGAGAACTCCAGAACGTAGATGATCGCCTACCAGACGAGAGCAGGCGCTAGCTCGCGATCCTTGAGGTCGGCTCCTCTCAAGTGGGCAAACAAGCTGGCGTTTCTCAAGGTACTCAGATAGGCCCATTTCTAGAGTTCGCAATGGGAATCCTTATAGCCCATTCTATCTGGAGTGTTGACAGGAGAACATTGAAGGTCTACCTATTCTTCGCATAACAATATGTGAATAAAAAAAATACATCACGCAGAGGCTGCGGTATTTAACGAGATTTCACAATTTATTAAACATAAACATAAGGGCAGGATATTTTATTTACAAGCTATTTACAATGAGTGTAAAAGATATGACCATTAAAATTTACTCAAAACTTGCCGAGAAGGAAAATTAGGGGTTGCGCTTATTCATCGTAGTTACATTCGTAATTTTTTTCCTTAAAAATCGTTTGAGCAAAAATTAGGATTATAATTTCTTTCTCTTTTTATAATTCCTCTTTCTCTAATACGATTTCAACCAAATATTGAATTATTTCAAGGGCTTACAATGAAATATAAATACACACAACCAATTTTTCGAGGACAGTATTTTCCAAAGTGAATAGCTTGATTTATTGATTGGAAAAATACCAAAAACGACGTATGAATAAAATTTAGTCTTCAACAGCAAAACATTTATAATACATAAATGTCATAAAATTACATTTTACACTTATAAAAATCCATTAATTGTTTCAAAACACAAATAATAATAAAGATTTTGGCAATTATTCAATTTAGACTCACTCTGACCCTCCTCTCACTTATTTGAAACAAAATTCAAATGATCACTAGTTTAAAAAAAGGCACGAATTAAATAAATTGCCTTTATTTTCAAAAGAGGGGGAACCAACAGAAACCTCTAAAATGATTTTTAAATTATCTTCCTTGAAAAACATTTTTTGTAAATAAAAAAAAAAAATTGTAGAAGGTAAGTTTTAGAAAACTGCATAACGATATTTTTACGAGCGTTATTTCATATTTTTCAATGTAGGATCGGTGAAGAATCAAAGGTATTTTTCAATGTAATTATATGATTTCAATTAGGATATATTGATTTATCTTAAGGAAATCTGCTTATTATTCATTTAATAATTCCTGATTATTCTCCATTTAGTTTGAATTTAGTTTTACTATTTAGCTCACAGATTTCTTGCATTAACCAACTTTAAAAAAACTATAGAAGAATGAATTTAGGAATATATAAGCTCAAGCGTTATCCAATAAAAATCATTATTATTTAATATTTAGGATATAGTTCTAAATGTTTTGAAAAATAAAAATATTATGAAAAATACATATATTTTTATGAGGAAGAGTATTCTTCACAAGCTAATAAACAAGATAGAAGATTTGACTCTTATGGAGCATGGTATTACCTCTCCTTCGAACTTTATGTTTGTGGGCTTAGAGTCGCCATATTTCACAGGCATTTCGGCTTTACTCCAAGATTAGGCGGCAAATTTAAATTTATGCAAAGTAAAATGCCGAAAGGATGCCTTTTTCCCCTTCCCTTCGCCCTGGTAAATAAAGTACCAGTCAAAAGTGGAGCGAGTTATTTATATTAGAGACAGAGAGCACATTCCTGTCTGCCACGAGCAATATTTTCTATAACATTGACAATATAATACTAAAGAAAATGCCGAAGCAAAATAAGAATAATATCACACAATCTCAAATAATGGATCTAAAAGTTTAAGAGCAGTTAGAAATTTAAAATGAATTTAAATCATGATGATAATTGTGATAATATAATCCCACATCTCAGTATTAATTTTAATCGTATAGGGAACAAAAAAAAACTCTCTACCTCAGACAGGGATCGAACCCGGTCCCCCACTATTAGGTGCACTAATAATTGGTAGTGGGTTGGTAATAATTAATAATTGGTTAGCTCACCCGCCCGGATAGTGGGGATCCAAGTTCGATTCCCGTCGGAAGTAGAGAGTTTTTTTTTTTTGTTACCTATACGATTAAAATTAAAATAACAATATTTCAAAAAAGTTTTTTTTTATTTTATTATTTTCGACTTTCGACTTAAGTTGTAAGTCATCATCAGGCAATAGTCATGTCTAGAGTGACCTCCGAGGGAGGTTTATGGTCACATCTCAGAGTCCAGAACTAAATACCATTTATTAATAATAGTTATTGCAAATGAAAATAAAGAATGAAATATTACATTTATCTTCCTATTAGCATGAAGCTATTCACGTTAGTACCACACACAACTTTTTAGAAATGTTAATGTATCATCAACAAACCTACATGCTTTTTTAAACTATTTAATGTGTTTGTTAATAGTTAAAATCCTTTCATTGCAAAACTAAATAATAAGTTTAAGAAACGAAATTTGCCTAGAATATATTTTTCTAACATTTATATTCTAGAGAGTTTTAAAAAAAAATAAGTTTTATTTATTTATATAAGTTTTTTAAGGAATAAATAAACGTTTGTAATTATTGAGTGGATGTGCGGTTTCCTCACTCCTCCAATCTTGTCAGTCTTGATCTTAGTGGGGCATACCTTTTACAATCAACGTTCTTTCTGGCTTGTAATTGAAATTTCCTTATTTACGCTACTCCTGCGTGAAGGACTTTCAGCGAATCAAACAAAGACTGGCCTCATAAACATTTCTCGGTCTGATAGACATTTCTATACTTAAGAGTATTACATGAGCAGCGATGGTTACACGACATAGAGAGTTCAGATACAGATATTCAATATATGCTACGCTGAGAAATTCGCTTAGTTTAGGCAACTCTTGCGTTAGGGGCTTAAGTAAACGTTCGCCTTTCGACTCACTCCGCATATAGCTCATTTCTACTGGAGAATTTAGTTTAACTTGCGAGCTAGTGATAAGATGATTAAATTATATTAAAAAATATATATATATAAATTTTAAAATATTTGATTAGAGTTCTTNAATCGGTGGAAATAGATATGAGGACATATAGGCAATATGAAAACATTTAATCGACACTTTGTGTTTAGGAATTCAAGTGATGGAAAACATTTCTTCCTTTTTGAATTAAGAACAAAGATTCTTAAACGGTTGGGAAAACTATTTCACTTTAACCCGACTGGCTAAAGAGCCAATTTTTAAACAAGTCTAAAAAAATGTGTTTCCATAAACAGAACTTTATTATTATGATTAAACAAAAGAACAGAGAAATGTTTTAGAGGATATAAGCGACCATGAATGCCATGAAGACATTGTCCACTGCAAGATACTATCTATCTGAATTGTACTCTATAAAAGTCCCTCGCCATGAGTCGGTTCAGTAAAATGGAGGAACAACTCATAAAAAGCTAGGATTTAAAAGGAGACAGGTCTCCATGGGGAGGAAGGTTAAAGTGTAGATATGATGGCAACACCTGATGCTGTCTGGAATCAGGGTTCGCAGGTCGATGTTTACAGCTCGCATTATATAGGGGGAGGGGGGTGAAAGGTAGGGGCAAGGGAATGTATGGGTTGGGGGATGATGGGGGTAGTGTCGATCCGACAGGAGCTCCACGTTGCCTGGAGTCATGAAGGGAAGGATACACACTGGCACACACAAGCACACGCTAAGTCTACAATAACTCGGCGGGGGGAAAATCAAGCGAGTGGAGCTTCTTTTAGTATTATAGTTATTTTTATTATACCCACTCCCCCCCGCCATCGCTATTACATTCTCATTCCAAGAGGGGATTCTGGAGGTCTCTCGAAAAAGGATTATTTGACAAGAATGGGAAGTTGATGGGCGAATTTAGTTTCCTTTGTATTATATGATTCAATATTGCGCAAGTATTACTTATATTTCGTTTCCTGAAAGATATTCCGCAATCCGATGTACAAATGTATCAGATTTTGATGTAAATTCTGATTTCTTCCAATCCTTTATAACTATTTTTAATTTCAACATCAATATACTTTTCTTAGCGGGGATTCAGATTTCCCGGTAAATTTATTAAGTTTGCAAAGACTAGTAGACTTGTTCACGTAGGCTTCGACGTTCGTCAGATGCATTTACCGTTTCTTCTTCCGGGTTGGACCGTGTCAAGTTGTTGATATTTGCCGAGCTTTCGCACATCATGTGATGGCTTTTTCAGCTCTCATTCTCTTTTCAGCCCTGAAGAAGCCATCACATGATGTGCGAAAGCTCGGCAAATATCAACAACTTGACACGGTCCAACCCGGAAGAAGAAACGGTAAATGCATCTGACGAACGTCGAAGCCTACGTGAACAAGTCTACTAGTCTTTGCAAACTTAATAAATTTACCGGGAAATCTGAATCCCCGCTAAGAAAAGTATATTGATGTTGAAATTAAAAATAGTTATAAAGGATTGGAAGAAATCAGAATTTACATCAAAATCTGATACATTTGTACATCGGATTGCGGAATATCTTTCAGGAAACGAAATATAAGTAATACTTGCGCAATATTGAATCATATAATACAAAGGAAACTAAATTCGCCCATCAACTTTCCATTCTTGTCAAATAATCCTTTTTCGAGAGACCTCCAGAATCCCCTCTTGGAATGAGAATGTAATAGCGATGGCGGGGGGGAGTGGGTATAATAAAAATAACTATAATACTAAAAGAAGCTCCACTCGCTTGATTTTCCCCCCGCCGAGTTATTGTAGACTTAGCGTGTGCTTGTGTGTGCCAGTGTGTATCCTTCCCTTCATGACTCCAGGCAACGTGGAGCTCCTGTCGGATCGACACTACCCCCATCATCCCCCAACCCATACATTCCCTTGCCCCTACCTTTCACCCCCCTCCCCCTATATAATGCGAGCTGTAAACATCGACCTGCGAACCCTGATTCCAGACAGCATCAGGTGTTGCCATCATATCTACACTTTAACCTTCCTCCCCATGGAGACCTGTCTCCTTTTAAATCCTAGCTTTTTATGAGTTGTTCCTCCATTTTACTGAACCGACTCATGGCGAGGGACTTTTATAGAGTACAATTCAGATAGATAGTATCTTGCAGTGGACAATGTCTTCATGGCATTCATGGTCGCTTATATCCTCTAAAACGTTTCTCTGTTCTTTTGTTTAATCATAATAATAAAGTTCTGTTTATGGAAACACACTAANATCATCGCAATAACTTCGTTCTTCTTGGAGTAAAGAAAACGTTTTTTATTAAAAATATAATGAGTTTGAAATGTAACTTTCTAACGTTTGTATTCTATTCTTCTGTAAATATGACTTTTAGGATAAAAAATTTATCACAGAATACATTTATGAATAAAGCTACAATGGTTGAGCATTTCCACTATTCTATCTTACCGGCTAGTCTAGAGCAAACTTATAACTTAATTTACAAGCTTGTTACAACAACGGAATTAAATTTCGTATTATACTCTTATATATATATTTAAATANAAGAAGTTTCATTTTTTGGGCTAGACATCTAATTCATAAAATATAAATACCATACTGCGTATATAGGCTTTTCATTTCATGCCCTCAAAATTATATATTTTTTGTATTGAAACCAGATGAGGGAAATAACAAAGATGTAAACCAAAATTTATCATCGCAATAACTTCGTTCTTCTTGGAGTAAAGAAAACGTTTTTTTTTTTAAATACGTAGATTGGAGTTTGAAATGTAACTTTCTAAGGTTTGTATTCTTCTGTAAATATGACTTTTAGGATAAAGAATTTATCAAAGAATACATTTATGAATAATGTTACAATGGTTGAGCATTTATACTATCCTATCTTCCCGGCTGGTCTAGAGCAAACTTATAACTTAATTTACAAGCTTGTTACAACAACGAAATTAAATTTCGTTACATACTCTTATATATATATATATATATATATATATAAATATATATATNAATGAGTTATTAGGCGTACTTTTGTCGATTTTAGGAGATAACTACAACAGATAGAAAATGTATGTATGTATATATAATGAAATGTATATGAAAATGTTAATTTTACATATTTTTAGTGAAAAGAAAAAATCAATAGTATAACCGACAAAAATATATAGATCGGAGGGCTTTACTGGAAGACCATGTCTATAATATTAAAAGCTTTTTTGTTATTTCCAATACGAAAAAAATTGTTGAACATAATAAGTGCAAATTGTATTTTTTTTAAATTAGTATTCTATAATATTTTTTTTACGTATAATTTATTAACGAATTTAACTAAAAACGATAAGTACTTATAATAGTAATATATCTTCAACTTCTACTATTATCTAACATTTACTTAGCTCCCGCGTTATCGACATTATTTTAATGTTTATTTTCATTATCAGTAAAAGTATTATAATAATCGATAACACCAGGGAATTGTCATCATATCTTTAAGTATATATATATAGCGGGAGAATCGGTGAGGAGGAGGATTTGATTTATGACGTGCAGAATTAATAGAAGCTCCCCTTTACCGTACACCGACATATGATATATGTTTTCATATGTGGCATTATTGACGAGGTTTCAGTGCGACCTGCCCCCTTGGAAAACGCCCTTCCAAGGCCGCGTCTTGCCCCACGACCACCCCCCCGGATGAAATATGTCTGCACCGCAGATGAGATCCAACAGGGGGGGGGGGCTGCATATTCTTCCAGTACTCTCAGTCATATTGCCTACTCCATTTCTTTTTTCTGTCTCTCCCTCTGTCTGTGCTTCCCACACACACTTTCTTAGCGCTCTTCTTTTCGGGCGGTATTCCTCCCGGCCCTGGAGGAAATAGCTGAGTGACTGGAGGGAGAGAAAAAAAAAAAATTTCCTCATTCTCTCAAATACAGCACAGCCGCAGAGTGGAACAGCCGAAAGCTTGAATTATTCAGAGAAAAACATGCCCCTGGTGAAAATAAGTCACACTCCAGTCGATATTGGATCCAGTGAAGTACATTAATATTTACCCCTCAAGGAATATTGACTATCTCCCTGCTTGCATCTATTTCCTGCGGTTTTATTTACAAGATTTAATATCTAAATACTTAAAATTAACTCGTAAAATGTAATAGATAGCCCTTATCTTCATATGTTGAGGAATTCTCGTGGTACTATAATGAAATTTCCAATTAAAAGCAGATTGATATTTAAATGAAGAGTTTTTTGACCGTAGATATTATTATTAGATTATTTTAATTGGGGTTCGGTCAAGGTAGATCCAAAAAACACAAATTTAAAAATGTAATTTTTAATAAAGATTATCTGCCAACATTTCGGCATACATTATAAGCCATCTTCAGGGCTGCCTATCATGAAGACGAAAGAGGATGTCCTGTCCCTAAGTTCACATTTCCATGACTGAGTCATGCAGTCCATGACTGCAGTCATGGAAATGCGAACTTAGGGACAGGACGTCATCTTTCGTCTTAATGATAGGCAGCCCTGAAGATAGCTTACAAAGTAAGCCGAAACATTGGCTGATAATGGATGGTAAAAATACACTTTTTTTAAAATTTGTATTTTTTTTTTTGGATCTACCATGACCGAACCCCAACCAAAATCATATAACAAGCAAATTGATATTTTTTCTCCAGCAATTTCCTCTTGCTAGAATTACATTCAAGAAAATAAAAATATGTGTTACTCATATACAATTTTTCGTCATGGCATCTATAGATTTTGCTTTGACTTATCAGAATGGAATACTTCGATTTCATTATAAAAAAAAAAAAAAAAATTTCTATTATTAAGGAGCTTATTATAGTAATTCAAAACAAGAAAACCTATCCACCTCTCTCAAACGAAGATTGGATTACAGTTTTTGTATACCTTTTATATTATATATATGATACAATATACTAAGACCATAAAAAATAAAAATATGGGCTGGGTGTTAAAAAAGAGATTCAGAGAAAGGATATACTGACTGTGCACTGTGAGCATTATACCTGGTTTTTTTTTTGGCTCAAGAGACCCTCTATGATAACATATAATAAAATTATACATAATAGATAAATTTATAAACGTAGTAAATGATTGTCCACTCGCACACAGAAATACACATCCTTTAAATAATGTCTTAATCCCTTCACCATTCTCATGAAAATTTTATTTACGCTCAAACTTCTTGCGCGGTCGTCATTTCAACAGTGATTCGGAAGGTTTTTTGAGCCATGGAAATTAAATTTCTTCTAGCTTTTGCAGCGATTCGTTTATAAAGTAAAATACATATTTGCAATACAAATATAATTGCATGAGAAATTTTACATAAAGAGTCTCTTAAAAAGAAAATTATTAATCATTCCATTTATCTCATTAGTTGTGAATAGTACTAGCACAAGGTCTAGTCTACTAGAACACTTGAAAAAGCTTTTAAATCCAGAAATCAATACTCTATCCAATGTCAGATAGAAAATATTACTTTTGAAAATTTTTTAAAAATTTAATAGTATAACTCTACAACTTTTAAAAATATGTTTTTCTACAAAGAGTTAATAAAATAATAAATAATAATTGGAGAGAGAGAGCAAACTATGTATTTTTGAATAAACAATGAAGAAGACTAAAATGGAATTTATGTTTTTTCATTAATTAAAAAGCCCCTACTCCAGAGTTCAAGTTACAGAACTCTGTTCAATATTTTAAAATAAATAATGAATTTCGAAGCAAGTCAGTAATTAAAAAGTGGGCTTTCTAGGAAATACCATTGTAAGCCGTGCTCACTTGTTCTTTTCTCTCTCCCAATGGACTGATTAATAAATATCAAGAATAAAATAATTAACTTTTGTTTAAAGCATTCAAGCTTTGTTATTTAGTATAAAAGATTATCTCCGCTATGAAACATTAAAAGAAAAAAAAAATTTATCCACCTTGGCATTATGTTCGGGAGAAGATAAAGTGGCGGAGTGAGGTCTAAATTGGAGTTAATGAAAAAAAAAATTGGGAAGAGAAATAATTTTATGTTTGCAGAACATAGCTTCTTCTGAAATGTAAGTTCTCAGTGTAAGGACTCTTTTAAATGATTTTCATTCTAACGAAGACCTGAAATGTTTGCATTAGCAAAAATATATCATTCCTTACAAAATCTTTCTGCTAGTGCCTACTCATCCATTCATTGTTTTAAAGTATAACTTGTAATTTTTTTCTTCAAAAATTCGTTACATGGGAATTAACCGTTTCTCTGCCGTTTTTTCTTCCTGTCTGGCGCTACATGTTATCCATACAAGAAAATATATCTTGGAACATGGAGGAAGTACACCTCCTGGTAGACCATGTCTTTGGCGATGAGAATCATGTGTCCTGTCCCCTTGATGTCAGGCCTTTCGGAGGTGCAAATGCTGGTGCGACTACAAAAAATCGGACGTGAACTTTGACCATCCACTGGCAGTAAATGATTCCGTAAAGAGTATTCACGAAAGATGCACCAAGTTTGTTAAATATTCTTTACATGCCTACTTTAGATCTATAATTTCACAATAAAACCAAATTTGCAACTTATCTATTTAATTCTTAACCTACTTTTCACAAAAGGGAGGCNTTATTTATATTCGTTTACATTATTCTGGAATTAGGTAGGGTGACATTTAGTAATATCAAAAATTTTAAATCTCTCAAATTAATAAGAATATATTTATAGAACCGAATAGGTGACTAGTTCACACGTATAGTTTTCATATTCATGAGAGTGACAAAATCATTGTTTTCTAAGCTGGGATAAAAATATAGCTAACGACATGAATTTTTTTACAGTTTTCAACTAATTCAGGTTTCTAATCTAAAATAAGTTAATTAATTTGATGATAATTAATGTATCAAGTGCAAAAACGGTTTTCCGTTTCGTGATTTCAATATGAGGTAACTTAGCATTTTGACCGCACTTTTTTTTGTAAATTTGGTGTGGTTCTCCTTCCGAATTAAAAAAAAAAAAGTGGGACATAAAAACGACTTAAAGAGACATAATAAAACGAGGGTAATTTATAGGCATCTGATACACTAAAGTTTTTCCCAATTTCTTGTGTACTACTGGCAGTTATATTTAATGATTTCCTGAAATAATACGTTAAAGATAATAATAAATAATACAGTCGTTATATCTGGGAATTTATATGTATGGCATTTGATTATTTACACGAAAACTTTTTACACGAAGTTTGAATTTGCAGTTTTTGAATCTCAATAAAATTCTTTATGAATAAAAAAGTATATACTTCATGAAAAATATAAAAACTGCTATAAACAAATTACAGTTGCGAACAGATACACATAAAGTCGATATAATTATCTGATATTAAAATATGAACACTGTTCTTAATTAAATTATAGTTATTATAGACTTCTAACCCTTATTTTAAACTAACCCCTATCTTCTTCCCATATCTTCCTAAACTTTTGCTATCGACATTAAGAACACAATATCTCCAATTTAATTCTGAACTAGTAAAGTATATTTTGAGTGGGAAATACAGTCGCGTTAAAGGTTCTATAGTCCAATGTTGAAACATGATAGAAGCACGTCACTCAAGACATGATTTCAACTTGTTCTCCTGATTATTTTATAGAGGTGTGTGTTTTCGAGGAGTCATTACAAACAGAAGCACAGAAAACAACAAAACTAAATGTACAATGAAAGCAGTGACATTAGGCCTTAGACTGAGAAGAAAGTTACCGCAAGCAATGGTCCTCCTTGGTGTTTGTGTACGTAGTTCTAAAAAATAGTGGTTGTACTATATATTACCCAGGGGTAATTAAAAAACAATTACATAATTTTTTCATAAACTGCTTCGTAGCTGGTATAAATTTATTTATTAAAAATATTTAATGCAACATGACTTCATAAATTTACTAGTTAAACTTCATTTAAAAATATATTTATGATCCAATATGAAATTACATGTCTTTACTCTGTCAGTTGACCGTTATGACGGCTTGTTAGTTTGTTAAGGGTTATTATTACGATCCTACTCNAATAAAACTAAATTTGCAACTTATCTATTTAATTCTTAACCTACTTTTCACAAAAGGGAGGCTATCTACAGGTAGCCACCCTGTTCTAAACACCCAATGAACTTGGCAAGCTTTTATTTTTTGGTAAGTAGTTGAATATATAGTGGAACTTAGCCTAATATTTATCTTTCTTTATTTTTTTTTAAATATTTAGTATAACATGTTTATCTCTTCAATGCAGCACTAGCTCTTAATTCGGAAAAATAAATGAGTTATTAGGCGTACTTTTGTCGATTTTAGGAGATAACTACAACAGATAGAAAAGGATAGGCTTTTAAAATTTGCCTAAATTTTTGACAGTAAAATAAGTTGAATCCTCAGTCCAATAACCAAAAATATATGTTCTCTAAAGACTGTAGATTACAAATAACTACAATATTTTCATAAATATTCCCAAAGAAGTATTATTACAAATTATTTTATATCTTACGAATAAATTAAATCACTGGTCGATTTCGTTAGATAATTAATATCCTAGCTTCATAAATTTTTTATTAATTAAATATGTTTTATAAAGAAAAAGGTTACTCTAAAGAAAATTTCGTTTCATTGTGTTACAAAATTGCACTAGATGGTTAATAGATCTGTAGAAAGAGCAGCTTTACAACGAACTCACAATCATTAATGCGACTTTACCGCGTTAAAAATAAAACAGTATTTTTTTTTTATAAACTTTTATTTATTTATCACATTCTGTTAAATAAAAATGTTTTGCGATTTGATTACAATGAAAGGTAAACATTACATTCAATGACAATCACATGAAAAGAGAAGGTGACCAATGACAACACTCAAATTATTTACAGACTAGTTTACCCCAGGAGGTCACGGGGCCTCTTCGTTCGTTTGAGTCGACGGGGAGGGTTGTAGGGGTTGGAGTTGGAAGACATGGTCTGTGCTAGTGGATTAGGATGGTATGGCTGTTTAATGTGGAAAAGTGTGAAGCGGGATGAAATGAAGTCTTGAACAGAAGGAATATTAAGATCGTAGTGAAGGGAAGAATTGGATACGTAATAGGGAGCAATTGCAATTATTCTCAGGGTTTTGGATTGGAAGGACTGGATTCTTTGGATGTTGGAAGGCTTGGCGGCACCCCAGATTTCTACTCCGTAAGTCCAGATTGTTCATAATAAGGTTTTGTAGAGCTTCAGTTTGTTTTTTATAAAACTGTATTAGAAAAAATATAATGTGAATTTTAATTTTACCATGGTAAAATAAAAGGATGATGGATATGGATATTAGATGACGGCTCCAACATGGAGACAAGTCTGTAAGAAGACTCTTTCGCCAGACCGGCCGAATTCCCTTGGCAACGCTACACCTTCCAGGCTCGAAATTTTTTCTCAGGTTATTTACAGAGCCGACTCCTGGAAGCAATTAAAAAGGAAAATGGAGGACTCTGAGGAGCTGTTCTCGCCGCTTCCCAAAAACACCCCTAAAGAGAATTCCAGCGCTTCTTAAGGTGCCGCTACAGGAATCAGTGGAGGCGCCCAGGAACGACAGCCCTGCAAGAAGTGGAGCCTCGCTGAAAAACTCCCAGATCTTATCTCGGAGGCGGGGCGGATCGACGCGTTTGGATTCGAGTCGAGCTAATTATCGGGGAATCCTTTCAAATCACCGCTCCTCTCACATAATCACTCTTAGGACCGAGGAGTCCCCGACTTTTAGCGAATTCCAATCGAATGTAGTTATCTTGTTTTTGGTGATTATAATTTCTTTACATATTTTTCTTCTTTGGAATGAAAAGTGGAACTTGTAACCTACTCCCTTTCCTTCCATTCTCGAATACCCCAAAATGACATTTCTATTGACGATTATATATAATGTCTATCAAACCCCTAAATATTTCTTTGTACTTTCCGCAGCTAAAGCGCGAACTGTGGGGCGCCATGGTTGCTCAGGGGATCCGTTCGGAACACGCAATACTGAAGCTGTGAATTAAAATCTCGCCCAAGGAAATCTTTTATTTATAAATTATAAATAATAGCTTGTCCTGAGCTATGTGTGTTTAGAATGGGCTGGCAACCTGTAAATAGCCCCTCCCCCTATGACCTTAAGTGGGAGGGAAGGGAGGTTATATATATACACAAACGCAAACAGCAGAATTGTAAATATGATGTTAAACAATAGGTTATTATTTAAGAGAAATTGGATAATTTGTACTGGAAACTTAAGAAAATAAAAGCAAATGTAGAGTTTTGAGCGTGGATACTAATAAGTAGAAATGTTTCGGGGGTTCGGTCAATGTTGTTCCGAAAAAATTTAAAAAAAATGTATTTTTTTTATTATCTGCCAACGTTTTGAAAAAAAAAAAATGCAGATAGTATGCTGTAGTACTAGACGAACAAGCACACAGATTTAGATATATTTTAGCAGTAAATTAGTTTATATTACGATTAATACGCGGATATTATTATTACTTCAATATTATTGGTATTTTAATTAGCAATACCTTCTGAAGGGAGATCTAAATTACAATTTAGTTANAATTTGCCTAAATTTTTGACAGTAAAATAAGTTGAATCCTCAGTCCAATAACCAAAAATATATGTTCTCTAAAGACTGTAGATTACAAATAACTACAATATTTTCATAAATATTCCCAAAGAAGTATTATTACAAATTATTTTATATCTTACGAATAAATTAAATCACTGGTCGATTTCGTTAGATAATTAATATCCTAGCTTCATAAATTTTTTATTAATTAAATATGTTTTATAAAGAAAAGGGTTACTCTAAAGAAAATTTCGTTTTTTGTGTAAAGAGCAGCTTTACAGCGAACTCACAATCATTAATGCGACTTTACCGCGTTAAAAATAAAACAGTATTTTTTTTTTATAAACTTTTATTTATTTATCACATTCTGTTAAATAAAAATGTTTTGCGATTTGATTACAATGAAAGGTAAACATTACATTCAATGACAATCACATGAGAAGAGAAGGTGACCAATGACAACACTCAAATTATTTACAGACTAGTTTACCCCAGGAGGTCCCGGGGCCTCTTCGTTCGTTTGAGTCGACGGGGAGGGTTGTAGGGGTTGGAGTTGGAAGACATGGTCTGTGCTAGTGGATTAGGATGGTATGGCTGTTTAATGTGGAAAAGTGTGAAGCGGGATGAAATGAAGTCTTGAACAAAAGGAATATTAAGATCGTAGTGAAGGGAAGAATTGGATACGTAATAGAGAGCAATTGCAATTATTCTCAGGGTTTTGGATTGAAAGGACTGGATTCTTGGGATGTTGGAAGACTTAGCGGCACCCCAGATTTCTACTCCGTAAGTCCAAATTGGTCATAATAAGGTTTAGTAGAGCTTCAGTTTGTTTTCTATAAAACTGTATTAGAAAAAATATAATGTGAATTTTAATTTTACCATGGTAAAATAAAAGGATGATGGATATGGATATTAGATGACGGCTCCAACATGGAGACAACAAGTCTGTAAGAAGACTCTTTCGCCAGACCGGCCGGATTCCCTTGGCAACGCTACACCTTCCAGGCTCGAAATTTTTTCTCACGTTATTTACAGAGCCGACTCCTGGAAGCAATTAAAAAGGAAAATGGAGGACTCTGAGGAGCTGTTCTCGCCGCTTCCCAAAAACACCCCTAAAGAGAATTCCAGCGCTTCTTAAGGTGCCGCTACAGGAATCAGTGGAGGCGCCCAGGAACGACAGCCCTACAAGAAGTGGAGCCTCGCTGAAAAACTCCCAGATCTTATCTCGGAGGCGGGGCGGATCGACGCGTTTGGATTCGAGTCGAGCTAATTATCGGGGAATCCTTTCAAATCACCGCTCCTCTCACATAATCACTCTTAGGACCGAGGAGTCCCCGACTTTTAGCGAATTCCAATCGAATGTAGTTATCTTGTTTTTGGTGATTATAATTTCTTTACATATTTTTCTTCTTTGGAATGAAAAGTGGAACTTGTAACCTACTCCCTTTCCTTCCATTCTCGAATACCCCAAAATGACATTTCTATTGACGATTATATATAATGTCTATCAAACCCCTAAATATTTCTTTGTACTTTCCGCAGCTAAAGCGCGAACTGTGGGGCGCCATGGTTGCTCAGGGGATCCGTTCGGAACACGCAATACTGAAGCTGTGAATTAAAATCTCGCCCAAGGAATATATTATAAATTATAAATAATAGCTTGTCCTGAGCTATGTGTGTTTAGAATGGGCTGGCAACCTGTAAATAGCCCCTCCCCCTATGACCTTAAGTGGGAGGGAAGGGAGGTTATATATATACACAAACGCAAACAGCAGAATTGTAAATATGATGTTAAACAATAGGTTATTATTTAAGAGAAATTGGATAATTTGTACTGGAAACTTAAGAAAATAAAAGCAAATGTAGAGTTTTGAGCGTGGATACTAATAAGTAGAAATGTTTCGGGGGTTCGGTCAATGTTGTTCCGAAAAAATTTAAAAAAAATGTATTTTTTTTATTATCTGCCAACGTTTTGAAAAAAAAAAAATGAAAACAAAGAATTTTCTCTGGGCACCAGTGTAGCTCAGGGCGTCTCGAAATCCTCACACAGCGGGTTCAAGTCCCGCCCAGGTCACTCTTTTATTTATAAATAAAGGCTTGTCCAGAGCCATGGATGTTTAAAATAGGTTGGCAAGCGGTAGATAGTCTCTTCCTTCATGACCCTAAGTCTCTTTCTTCATCTACCCTAAAGGGAGGCTAACACTATAATAATAAAAATATATCTTCTATGTTCACGTAGGCTTCGACGGTCGTCAGATGTATTTACCGTTTCTTCTTCCGGGTTGGACCGTGTCAAGTTGTTGTTACTTGCCGAGCTTTCCCACATCATGTGATCACACATTCTCTTTTCAGCCCTGAAGAAGCCATCACATGATGTGCGAAAGCTCGGCAAGTAACAACAACTTGACACGGTCCAACCCGGAAGAGGAAAAGAAAGAAAATATAGCTTCTAATTATTTTAAACAATTAAGAATACAAGAGTTTTTTATGCATACTACATTGTAAATGTTAGAATCTCATGTTACTTAAAAAATGAAAATTACGGGTTTTTGGTATGCCATAATGAGGCCTCGTAGACAAGGTAGGGAGGCGGAAATTGCAGACGGTAGGGACCCGGAGGAGGGTTGGTGGAGTGGGGGTAGGGAAGGCTGGGCGGTCATCTTCTCAAAGAGCTAGTTATTATTCGCACTCAATCTACCCCCACCTGTCATGGCACTCTCCGATATCCGGACCCAGGAAGATGGGTAGATACTCCCCGACTCTACCTTGGGGGATAACTAATTGAAATTCGAGGCGGACAGAGAGAGAGAGGTGGCCGGACGGGGAGATAAGACCAGAGGGTGGGCACGGCCCGGATATGGGAGTCCAGAAGGGTGGGTTTCCAGAACTTGCACTGCTGGGATGGAGTCGGCCATGTTGGTCCGGGGGCTTAACTACAGTTTGTCCATTTCGAAATAGGGGTGGGAGGAGGGTCTAATACACTGGAAACACGTGTTTAACTGGTCGAGGGCTAAAAAATCCCATTTCATCCTGTTCCAATGGCACAGATTGATTATGAAAGTCATATAGCAATTTGTATAAATTTTGAGAAGTATATACCAATGTAGGAGCAAACTAAAGTTAGGAAAAAAATTGAGAAAGAGCTAAGATATATACTTCAGCAACAAATATTTTTAAAAAAATGTAGTAAGTTACATTCATGTATTGTGTTTGTGTCTATTTGTGTGTTACGTTCAAAGCGTACCAAAGCGGTTTCACTCACTTCTGTTCACTTCTTCGTTCATATTCCAGCTACATTCACTCAGTGACTTCAGAAACGATATGTATAGGAAATAAAATTATGTATTGCGGCTCCATGAGCTAGAGCAGTGTTAAGGAGTGTTTTCCATCAGTGAGGACAGGTGGGCTGGAAGTGGGGTTTTAACGATTACAAAAATATTATATGTTATCCGTAATAATTATAATTATATTAATAATAATGATAATTATAATTAATATGAAAATCATAATTAATACTGCGTATATAGGCTTTTCATTTCATGCCCTCAAAATTTTTTGTATTGAAACCAGATGAGGGAAATAACAAAGATGTAAACCAAAATTAATCATCGCAATAACTTCGTTCTTCTTGGAGTAAAGAAAACGTTTTTTTTTTTNAAAAAATTCAGATAGTATGCTGTAGTACTAGACGAACAAGCACACAGATTTAGATATATTTTAGCAGTAAATTAGTTTATATTACGATTAATACGCGGATATTATTATTACTTCAATATTATTGGTATTTTAATTAGCAATACCTTCTGAAGGGAGATCTAAATTACAATTTAGTTAATGATGCTTGTTAAATGTAAAGATAATTAAGTACTGTTTTCGTTAATATAAAAATAATATTGATAATAATATATAGAGGCAGCTCAAACAAGTATAGCTGTAAAAGTCAACCATCCAACTTTACAGCCTACTTTTTTTTTTTTTTTGCAAAAATCAGTGATAAATTTATTCATAATTGTTTAAATTATTTTGAAGAAAAACAAATTAAATATACTTCAGACATCATCGTACTTTAATAAATATTGTTAAGAATCCAATACTTTAAAGAGAGGTACTCATATTTTATATTGCCAGAATTTGTGCTGTCTTGAAGTGTATCAGCAGAGTTCCCATAGATAAAGCCGTCATCACGTTGGCACAATAACAAAAAAATTTAAGGTATCTTCACCGATCCTACATTCGAGATGCTAAAATATGGTCTTTTTGTTTATATTCATAATAATTACGTTATTATTAACATAAAAAAATATTTAAAGCATAATTTGTAGAAAATAATTTTTTTAATCTTAATAATTATAAAAAAGAAATATGTAGGCAATACTTTCAATAAAGAAGTTTCATTTTTTGGGCTAGACATCTAATTCATAAAATATAAATACCATACTGCGTATATAGGCTTTTCATTTCATGCCCTCAAAATTATATATTTTTTGTATTGAAACCAGATGAGGGAAATAACAAAGATGT
>KZ809522.1:96354-107260 GCA_000696205.2 Oncopeltus fasciatus
CGGTAGCATAAGTGGTAAATGCATGTACTCAGTTTTTGTTTTCGCCAGGTTCGAGTCCTGGCTGGGACAGTTAGATTTTTTATTCTGTTCCCTTGCACTAAGAATTATCTAAATTTACGTGGGATTAAAAACCACAAAATAAATAATATTTATGTAATTATTATTAGTATATTTTGTGAAATAATATTTGTGTTACAATGCACGAAATTCTTCTAATTCTTGTTCATGTATTTAATTTTCATTTAAATAATGCAAAATGTTGATCTTTTTTAAGACATAAAAAAAAGGCGATATTGAAAGCCACCCCCTGTGCAGAGAGTAGTAAGGTGTTAACACTTTGAATTCACTCAGGGATTGGCGGGAGTCACGAGATCACAAGCACAGAGAAGTGCGCCGACAGAAGGCTGGTCGTGGGCCCACGTACGCGGCGACAGATGTGCCTGGAGGAGCCATGACATCGGTCAACACTCACGGAGATCAAAGCTAGAGGGAGGGATGGTCTAGCGGAGGGAGGGCGATTTGATTAGGGTGCAAATATTTATCTGGGGATGATAAGCATTTCTACGCCAGGCCACTTAGACCAATGAAAACCTTCCATATAACTGCCTGCTTGCCGACAGATTCCATTAGCAGTCTCCGCATATGTGGTTCGTAAATTGCTTCCTTCATGTATTCGATATTATTATAAATATATGGGTGGTCCAATTCACTATTCATTGATCACGCCTCTATAACCTGGAAGAATTTCGTGAATTCATCTTGATTTTAGTACATTGGTTATTTTTTGACAAAAAAATTAAGGGTGAGACATCGTGTTCCCCATTACGAAAAAAAATTGATGACGGGAGAGCAGATTACAAGGCGTGAAAAAAAAAAAGATAGGAAAAGTTACAAGAAAGAGTTTTTAGTTAATCTTCGCACTACCAAATTGCTTACATAACTCATCAAGAAAATTGGTATTTTTGTAGTCCAGTTAACAGCGGTTAAGCTGTGTTCGTCTTACTGTAAGTTAGTAAATGTTGCTCTTTGAGATAGAAATTTAGCTCTTTTCAATACACACAACCATTAAGGATCAGTCCTTACCTAGAAGAGGTCGTTCCCGGTCTGTTAGAACGGAAATTGTAGTGATAACCTTTGGCTATTTGAAGCTGACGGAACCCAAACCGAAAACAAAACAATCATGTCTCGAGAAAATGGAATCTCTAAGATCAATGTCTGGATAATATTATATTTCCTAAGGATCGATGAATTTCAATGACAGACAGGAAGAAGGTCACTCAAGTCCTCCTCTCTCCCCCTAAAAACTAATGAATTTAAATCAATAGTGCTTCTTTGTCATTACAGCAATGGGATTCATCGAGGATCTGTTCAGCGGTGAGAAAATTATCTTAACTGGAGGGATAAAATTTTCTCAAACCATCATGTTTGTGTGCACAGCCCTAAATAAGCCAAGGATGTCATGAGGAGAGTGTAAAGAGTCATCACACTAAATAAGGATCAAGGCTTCAATTTTTTAATAAAATTAAATCTACTTCCCCTTAAATAATTGATTAAAAATGGCTTATTTGAAAATTACAATTTATTTTAAATTTTCATAATTAAATCAGGTTATGATATGAATTCAGAAAAAAAAAAAAATGAAACAGTATACCAAAAGTTGAGTGACCGACCATTCCGTCTCATATATTTGTATTAGAAATTAAAAAAAAAACAAAGAGGAATGTCGCAGAAAGCTCCCCCTCCCCTTGAATCCTCCATATTATAAGTTCTTTGATCTCTCTAATCCTGGATTTTCTCCATCCCTTGTCCCCTCTCGAGGCCAATAAACGGAGGTGTCAAGCGGGAGGGGTGGAGGAGGAAGGCCAAAAATAAATTAAGGCACACTGATCTCTGGGGTTCCGGCGAGCCCCAGGTTCGGGCACATGCCCGGCCTGCGCTGAAGATACCATGAGAGGGGGGGTTCGGGGGGCCCTATACGCAATTTTACACAGGACACCATCGACAAAGGATTTTTTTTTTTCAAAGGTCGATCCATTCAGTTGGTATGTCCAACCGAAATTCTCTCCAAAATACTTTAATGGAATTGATTTGTTTCTGATGCATGCAATGGGGTTTATCTCGAAGAATTTGTATCACTTGAAAGCGGTATAAAGGAATAAATTAAATATTTTTCCATTATTTAATTTGCACTGGTAGCAAAGTTGATGACAATTAGGGTTATCATATAAAATTCATTTTTTCACATTTTGCATATATTTGGCATCAAGTGCTGATGACTTCCAGAATCAGTGATTCCATCTTCGGAGCACAGTCACACTCTCGAGGAATACTGTATACATACAATATATATATAATGAGTGTGTGTAAATTTTGAATAATTAAATATTAACTGATAACCAAAATTGTCATAAATTCGCTACCAACGCAAATTTTGTATTCGTTGTAATTTTGAACGGATAAAGATTACTTTGCATTGGGGGATTTTCATCGTGTAGATGTAAAATATAAATAGTAAAGAGATATCAGAGAAATAACAGGCAATAATTAAATACTTATAATTAAATCAATTATTAGTTGTTCATTATATACATCTCGTTATCATTTATTTTATAATCATTCTATGTATTTTAAAGGATTGTCCTTTTTCATTTAAACTTTTTAAGCATTTTACGCTTAAACAATCTCGTAAATTAACACTGTTTGTCAAGCTGAAATCCCCTCCTCCCCTCCACTTAGTTTATTGCACTGAATATTATGTATGAACACACAAATATATACAAATATATANCAAACCATCTTCTGTTGTCGAGCGCTTTCGGACATTATCCATAATCCTGATTCCTGTCTTTTATTAACTAATTTATAGTAAACATATTAAAGGGTATTTATAGGGCGTAATAACCTAGAAGTTGATTGCCCTCTAATGATCTACTACTACTACTACTACTACCAGCTTACAAAAACAAATAAACAAAGAACTACTAAATTTGAAACTGTAATGAGACGTAATTCTTTCTTCTGCCTTCTTTTGCCTGATACTTAAAGTCCAAAAGAACTACTCAGTTTGATAACACTCAAAGAACTAACTTGTATTTTTATTTTTAGCAGCATAAGTGGACATAAAGTGTAATTATTAGCAAATAATTCCCAAACAGAAACAAATATCAATTACATTTAAATATCAAAGTAGTGTCCGTATTTAGGAATTACATTTTCTCTCTGAAAATATCCTACATGAATGGGAAATAAACCCACAAGGCAATATCCCACAATCTTTCCCCCACTCTTCATTTACGGTTGGAATGTAAGTAATAGGCAAGGTTTCAAAGAACCTACGTACTGTTCAACGCATCATTCGAAGGGATTCCCTTAGATTTTTTTTTTTTTTCCGACATTGATATTCGGTCCACCAATTGGCAGTCTCCAGCACCATTAACACGATAAGAGGAAAATAAATAATATAACTAGGATTTGATTTTTAACCACTAATAATATAATAACTATGTATAACCAGTAAATGTAGCAAAAAATAACGTATTTAAAATTGTATCCGGTGAGTTATTTAATACCACATTAATTTTATACAATAAATGCGAGGGAATAGAATACAAAAATTTTCAGGCTTAGCCGGGACACGAACCTGGATCTCCTGCTTCTCGGGGGTTTAGACTCCCAGTAGAGAGCCGGGATTTAATGAAATATCTGGCTGGTCTCGGTGGTCTAAATGGTTAGCATGCCAGCCCGGCTAGCAGGCAATTCGGGTTCGCATCCCGGCTGAGAAAGTAAGATTTTTTTTATTCTAATCCCTTGCAATAATTGTATAAAGTAGTTTTTCTCCTTCTAAAGGAACTTTTTGCAATATAATTTTATGGTATAAATGTACTTCGTAAAAATAAAAAAAGAGGAAAATGTANTTATATTTGAAAATTAATTACTCCTAAAAATGTTCTCAAATTAACAATACTTTATGCGTTTGGTTATAAAGAAAAACGTTTTTAAATAATTTTGAATTACTTGTTATATTGGGGCTTATAGTAATCTGATTCTCGACAATTAAAAAATTTACATTAAAAATATGTAAAAAATTATCTTTAGTAAATAAACGAATAAATAATTTAATTTATAAGGAAAATATTAGTGTTAAATATCTCCTGTAAATAATACAATATCCAGTGAATGAGGAAAATAGTTATATATCATTCAACTTCAAAGATCATTTTATAGTTCAATACATTTACAGTCATAATGGACAAGAAAATTAATTAGACAAATTCGCCGAGCATGAACAATACGGTAGATTTCAGAGCTGATTTTCCATTGTATGAAATTTCTTTATAGGGTGGTATATTTAATCAATTTAATGGGCAATTGTTGAGTTTTTTAGCTCTAATACATATTGAATCTTTTTACATACCAATATGTGTGTGAAGAGATTCAATTAGGCTTACAATAATTAATAAAAGTTCAGTACATCTATGATTTACTCAATGAAAAATTTATTCAAGAGAATTGTGAAATTCCTTATCCATTGTAATTGCAAAATTCGCAATCAATTTGAAAATAAATAAAATCAGTTCTGCTGCGACCACATTTTTTTGGTCTTAAAGAAATTATACTATATTTCACTTCGAAACTTAATTCAAAACTTTTCTGATAGTATTTAAACTTCTAGATATTTTCAATGTCTGTAACAGGTTCATTATTCTTATTGTCATTATGCTTTGTTCAAAATATTTTCAATGCGTGCAAAAAAGATTCTATAGCTGAATTTTGAAAAAAAATGTAACCGCTCTTCGCCAACAAAGCTTGAGAAAAACCAAAAATACCGCTTCATGATGTCAGGACACATTCATGTCAAACATTCAACTCTTGACATTGAAAATTACTTTTGACAATGCTACTGACTGCGCTCGGCCCGAAGCCCGGCGAAGTCATTCGCCGTTAGGATGTGGAACGCAATCATTGAAGACGGAATCCTACAATTACAGTAACTAAGATGATTTCCAAAACAAAAAATAATTCAAATTAAATAAATAAAAAAGTAAATTTACAACTTAATTATAGAAGCTACTTGTAATTTTTGACCGTGAAGATGTACAATTAAAATTGTAAAAAGATAAGAGACATAACAGGCAATAACTAAATGCATATAATTAAATTGATTACTGACTGTTCATTATATAAACCTCATTATCATATATATTATAGTCATTTTATGTATTTTAAGGGATTACCTTTTTTATTTCACCTTTTTAAGTATTTCACGCTCAAAAAATCTCATAATTTACGAGTAATTAACTTAAACACACACACAAATTGGTGCCATGTTTAGTTTGTCTATCATCGCTGCTTGATTGTATTCAATACGATAAAGAGATACGATTTTTAAAATTTAATCAATCATATGTTACATTATCAATCAATGTTTTTATTCCTGAGAGAAGGGTCACACGAGAGATGAGAATGGTGTCCTGCCGAAAAGAATTTCCCCAGAGGAGACGAGCGAGTCCTTCCATTCGTAAGGACCTCTTCCTGGTAAATAATAAACTAAGGAATATCCAATTCCAGGATAGTGATTCTGGACGACAGGGACATATGCTTCTCAGGATCAGTAGGGGTGTGGAGCCATGCATCACCATTACGGCAAGGGTTGTTCCACCGCGCCTGGAAATAAAGGTAATTGGAAACTCACCCTTCCGGGACTGTTCTAACTGAAGATTGATCATACAAATGATTGTATCTTATTCAATTCCAGATAAAGGGAAAAATACGTCGGCTCTCACACTGCAGACTCATTCGTATCCATTTGGGCAACATTGGAATACTCTCCTCTCTGAATCGTACTCACAAAAATATATACTGTTGTTCTGTGTTATTTTTTAATATCCGTTTAGAAACGTTACTTATCGAAACTGACCTATTTGAATAATAATACATTATAGTTATTGGGTGTCAAAAATACTTTAAGTGAAAATATTAATTATTCCTGCTTTAGTTCGACACAAATACAATGTTGCATCTAAAGGCGATCCACATTTTTTGACTTTAAATATCCATGCAATCAAAACGAGGGCCATAACGATTAAAAATTAGGGTTTAGTGATTAAAAATTGCTTATTGAAATACAAATTGTAACATTTGACGTTATCATTACCGCAGTATTATGAAAACCTAATAAAACATTATCGGTTTGAAATTTGACGTCTGCTCTTTTTCAAATGTTACAGATTTATCAATATAATATGTAATTATTATTAATATTCGAAAAAACCTAAAAAAATGATTCATATTGTTTTCTTTGTTTATTTTTTTAACAATAGTTACTTGAAAAATCTAAAATCTTTTCCAGCATGTCATTTTGCGAGAAAATAAATATATAACTATTTGAAGAAATGCAATAACATTAATAAATACGTAATATTGGTTCAATATTTAAAACAAAAAGAAAGATATTACCCTATTTTGAAGAAAAAAAATATTTTTTTTTTTAAATTTACCTGCAATTGAAGAGGGCATTTGAGTGATATAAAAAATATTATTACATTTTGGAAGAAACTAACTAACTGACCGTCAAGCTTTATTAGGAGTTAGTGATTCGGTCTTGGGTGCTGAAGAATTCAAAATTGATTAGTAAGCAAAAAAGTTATTTTTAATTTTCGCCAACGTTTCGGCCTACTTTTAAGACATTCATTCAACTAAATTTAAAACATTCATTCTCGCCTAACCCTCTAAACTAAACTATTAAATAGAGTTTAGTAAATCTGTTATACAAGTGTTATAAAATAAAGATATTAGTCAATTAAAATTATAAGATTCTATGCATTTTTTTGTTCTGTACAATAATTTTGTTTTTAACAATAACAATAAGTAAGGACAGGATGAATTGGCAGATTTTATTTTTAAAATGTAATGTTTTAATGATTGTTGGTCGATTGGCCGTCTAGTATTATGCTGGAGAGATTATTCAGGGTTTCAGCCTGGATTAAAAAAATAAAATACTGTTTGATAGTTTAGTTCTGCAGTCTGATATGTGACCATAAATCCTACTCAGCGATCTCTCCTGATATCATTTTTGCGAAACGTTGGCAATAATAAAATAATTAACAATAATTTTGGAGAATTATTGGTAATTATTTTCCTGACAAATTTCTCCAGCGTTATGTTTTAATCTTAAAATTGTTTATAGCCGTACTTTGGTATCTATTAAATCATTACTGAACAAATTCATCAGGATATATTTCTGTTGTTTTTTTTAATGATATAAACCATCAAATTAAAAAAATTAAATAATTAAACAAGTTCTACAATTTTATATGTATCTATTCATAGAGAAATGCCAACTGAAAAAATTGTTGAACTAAGGATAACACTTACAATAATTTCTGGGAAGTTTCAATGTTTTTATTACTTTTTAAGTTTGGAAATAACTAAATAGTTATTGAAAGCATATAATTTACACTGGATAATCACGGAAAAAATGAAATCTATATATGAGGGAAACGTAACACATGCAAAACTCTCCATACAATTCGTCCATTTATATTATTATTCTGAATTAACTCTTTATTTAAAAAAAAATATTCTGTACATTTTTTTTACACTTAATTTTTTGATAGGGTACATGATGATAGTCCTTGCTCGTCTATCCCAGGACGTAACCCGTCCTCAGAGAGGAGCCCAGGTTAACCCTCGATAGACTAACTGGCACAAATCTTCTCCTTATCCTAGGATAAGAAGGAGACTAGGCAGGGAGTCAAGGAGGGATTGAGAGGGAGAAAAATGCCAGTGCATTCACTCCCTAGAATATAATTATTACATTTTTTTTTTTTTTTTTAAATTTAGCAGATGAAAATAACGCGTTGTTATTAGGGCATTTAGAGAACGCATGAATAATTTTCATCAATGTCGGGTGCTCTTACACTTAGAAAGGTTCAGAGACTATATGTACTTCAACAGGAACCAGTAGTTCTCAATTAACCCCATTGAAGTATGTCAGCCCTTTGGTCACTGGATATTATTGTCTGGATATAGTACCCGTTTCAGACCTCGCTCTACAGCCCTTAGCGTCCCAGATGGGCACAGGATGATATCGAGTAAACCTTTCACGGCGTAATGTGACAACACGCTTCAGATGACGTAATTTAAAGGGGAAGAAGACAGAAGAACGTTGCAGGGCCAGAGGGTGGGACACTGGAAAGGGCAATGTTTGCTGGACAATGGCCGTCATCAATGTGCCTGACAATTAGAATCCCTTTGTCCTACGATAGGGTTTGTTCTTCCGAAGGCTTTCTGTATCCAAGCGTCCATCGGCCTTAATTAGCTGGCTCTCTCATATACCAAAATGGTAACATAATCCATAATATTTCCAAAAGTTCAACCGACTCTTAATTAGTCAGAAAACCGCTCCAATATTACATAAGCTTATGGGTTATCTTATTTTTATGTCATTTTTAAATGAAATTTTAAGTTATGTTTATGCAGATCTACTTCAACTTTAACTTATTAATAGAAAATAATAAAATATTAACATAATTAATCGGTCTATTAGTAGATTTATACAAATTGTAAAATTACCTCTGTTTGATTCAAGAGTACATCGTAAATTTGTTTACATACATAGCATTTAGCTCTCTGTTGATTTTTTTAATCCGTGCGGTTCTTATAGGATTAGAGGTATGTAAGTGACAAGTACCTTCAAAAAACTTGCTGATACTACAGGAGTTCTTGCTGGAAAAGAGAGAAAGAGGAGGAGTAAAGAAAGAAAGAGAGAGACTGTGAGAGAACAAGTAAAGAGAAGGGCGGAGGAAGGTGAAAGATGGAGTAAGGGGTAGAGGGAGAAGTGGAAAGAAAGTGAGAGAATGACAGGGCTAGACGGAGAGGGCAAGTAAGAGAGAAGGGGAAGGGGGAAGAAGGGGTAAGGGATAGAGTGAGAAAAGGAAAGAAAATGAGTGAATGGGAGAGTGAGAAAGATTGAGGGNCAAATTGCTTACATAACTCATCAAGAAAATTGGTATTTCTGTCGTCCAGTTAACAGCGGTTAGCTGTGCTCGTCTTACTGTAAGTTAGTAAATGTTGCTCTTTGAAACAGAAATGTAGCTCTTTTCAATACACTGAAACCATTAAGGATCAGTCGCATATTGCGTTACCCAATAGACAGATGTATTGACATCCTCTCTGTACCTTATCTAGAAGAGGTCGTTCCCGGTCTGCTAGAACGGAAATTGTAGGGACAGTCAGTGGCTATTTGAAGCTGAAGGAACCCAAACCGAAAACAAAACAATCATGTCTCGAGGAAATGGAATCTCTAAGATCAATGTCTGGATAATATTATATTTCCTAAGGATCGATGAATTTCAATGAAAGACAGGAAGAAGGTCACTCAATTCCTCCTCTCTCCCCCTAAAAACTAATGAATTTAAATCAATAGTGCTTCTTTGTCATTACAGCAATGGGATTCATCGAGGATCTGTTCAGCGGTGAGAAAATTATCTTAACTGGAGAGATAAAATTTTCTCAAGCCATCATGTTTGTGTGCACAGCCCTAAATAAGCCAAGGATGTCATGAGGAGAGTGTAAAGAGTCATCACACTAAATAAGGATGAAGGCTTCAATTTTTTAATAAAATTAAATCTACTTCCCCTTAAATAATTGATTAAAAATGGCTTATTTGAAAATTACAATTTATTTTAAATTTTCATAATTAAATCAGGTTATGATATGAATTCAGAAAAAAAAAAAAAATGAAACAGTATACCAAAAGTTGAGTGACCGACCATTCCGTCTCATATATTTGTATTAGAAATGAAAAAAAAAAACAAAGAGGAATGTCGCAGAAAGCTCCCCCTCCCCTTGAATCCTCCATATTATAAGTTCTTTGATCTCTCTAATCCTGGATTTTCTCCATCCCTTGTCCCCTCTCGAGGCCAATAAACGGAGGTGTCAAGCGGGACTCCACCCCTCCCACCAGGACGGCCAAAAAGAAATTAAGGCACTGATCTCTGGGGTTCCGGCGAGCCCCAGGTTCGGGCACATGCCCGGCCTGCGTTGAAGATACCATGAGAGGGGGGGTTCGGGGGGCCCTATACGCAATTTTACACAGGACACCATCGACAAAGGATTTTTTTTTTTCAAAGGTCGATCCATTCAGTTGGTATGTCCAACCGAAATTCTCTCCAAAATACTTTAATGGAATTGATTTGTTTCTGATGCATGCAATGGGGTTTATCTGGAAGAATTTGTATCACTTTAAAGCGGTATAAAGGAATAAATTAAATATTTTTCCATTATTTAATTTGCACTGGTAGCAAAGTTGATGACAATTAGGGTTATCATATAAAATTCATTTTTTCACATTTTGCATATATTTGGCATCAAGTGCTGATGACTTCCAGAATCAGTGATTCCATCTTCGGAGCACAGTCACACTCTCGAGGAATACTGTATACATACAATATATATATAATGAGTGTGTGTAAATTTTGAATAATTAAATATTAACTGATAACCCAAATTGTCATAAATTCGCTACCAACGCAAATTTTGTATTCGTTGTAATTTTGAACGGATAAAGATTACTTTGCATTGGGGGATTTTCATCGTGTAGATGTAAAATATAAATAGTAAAGAGATATAAGAGAAATAACAGGCAATAATTAAATACTTATAATTAAATCAATTATTAGTTGTTCATTATATACATCTCGTTATCATTTATTTTATAATCATTCTATGTATTTTAAAGGATTGTCCTTTTTCATTTAAACTTTTTAAGCATTTTACGCTTAAACAATCTCGTAAATTAACACTGTTTGTCAAGCTGAAATCCCCTCCTCCCCTCCACTTAGTTTATTGCACTGAATATTATGTATGAACACACAAATATATACAAATATATATATATATATAT
>KZ809522.1:107894-125137 GCA_000696205.2 Oncopeltus fasciatus
GAGAGAGAGAGAGAGAGAGAGAGAGACAGTGAGAGAGAGAGAGAGAGAGAGAGAGAGAGAGAGAGAGAGAGAGTGAGAGAGAGAGAGAGAGTGTGTGTGAATGAGCAGAAAGAGGGGGAGGGGAGGCGAAAGAAGGAGTAATGGGTAGAGTGAGAAGAGGACAGAATTGAGCGAATGAGAGAGCTAGAGGGAGAAGGAGAGTGATAGAAAGAAGAGAGAGAGGGTTGCGGTGGGGGGGAAGTATGGGTACTATCTCTAACTAACTCTATCTCGAGTGAGAAAAGGAAAGAAAATGTGTGATTGAGAGAGTGAGAGGGAGGGGGTAAGTGAGAAAGATTGAGGAAAGATATTGAGAGGAGTAAGAGAGAGAAAGAGAGAGAGAGAGAAAGAGAGAGAAATGGAACGGTGATCATTTACAATAATTGTCCAGATGTAGTGCTACCCAATTGGAGCTACTTCTCAAAGAGGAGATAGGAATAAATTTAATCCTAATTTGCCCTTCAACGCGGACTAGCTCAGCTATTCACTCCTCTATTTTTCCGCTCGACTTGTACCACATTGTACCTCCTTGACGTCGGCACCAAAGTCGAGAGTCGTGGAGGCCGTGTAGTGCCTCCTCTATGTGCTTCAAAGGGCTTTTCCTACCACTACGAACAGCCCAATTCATCTTCAGGGCAGAGGGAAAGAGAGGAAGAGAGATAGATTGAGGGGAGGGAGAAAGAGAGAGAGAGAGAGAGCGAGAGCGAGCGGCATCAAAAGGAATACGCTGTTCCCAAAGAGCCTGAGAGCAAACTTATAATTAACCCCGACTGATATGGGCTTTTAATGGACAGTCAAATAGACAATGCTTTAACCAAAGTCATAAGCCCGTTATTAATTAATTTAACTCAGGGAGCCTTTTACAGATAATAAAGGAAAAGGGAGAATTACTTTTCCTTTTCGGTACTTTGTGGAAGACACAAAGGCCAGCCTAGAGTTCCCGGGGCATTCTTTCGTTTTGAGGCTTTCGGTAGAAACCTTACCAAAATTAGTCCTGCACTTGACATTATCAAAAGAATTCTTTATTCCTGCTTATTTCAACCTCATTAAGTAAATTTTAGCGCTAACGGAAGAAATTGCTTTATTCATGTTTCTTAGACCGTAAGGGCAAACTTAATTTTTTCTAAAAGGTCAATTAAATAATAAATTAATTCAAAGTTTAAATTATCCACTTTAATTAATATGGTTTCTTTTTAATAGAGCTAATTCTAAATCATTAGGGTAGCTCAGGGGATCCCTACTGGTCTCGCAATCCTGACGCTTTGGGTTCAAATCCCGCCCATGTCAATCTTTCATTACAAATAAAAGCTTGTCCTGAGCCTTAGGTGATTAGAATGGGGTGGCATCCAGTAGATAGCTCCTCCTTCCATAGGTTGAAAGAGAGGCTAAGACTAATAATAAAGAATAAAAAAAAAAATTTTTTTGTGCAAATGCTTATAAGTAGTGAAGTGGTCAGAGTTAAAAATCAAAATTAATAATATATGTTACACTAACCCTCAAATACTCACTCTGAGAAGTAGCTTTATTGAGTGAATTACCACTGGTATTTTTTCAAGAATTTAAAAAAAAAATCCGTAAATATTTTAGTCGTGCTATTAATCAATATGAAAGAATTGGATTAGCCTTTTGTCCTTCAGTGGGGCAGTAAACCGTCGTTCACAAGCGTTTTTTTTTGTTATTATATTCTCGTAAATGTACCCAATCCTAATCAAGTTGGTCTTGACTGAATTCAAGGCTCTACGTAAAACCTGATTTGGTTACCTATTCCTTCATCCTGGCGTACGTCATTTCAATTACAGCCAACAAATAATATTTAAAGAGACTGGAAGGATAATTGACGGTGTGGTTAAGAAGTTGGGGGGGGGGGGAGTAAAGTCTTAAGTGCAAAATTTACAATAATTTATTTTTAATGCCGAAGTTTTGGCATAAGCCATCTTCAGAGCTAATGGCATTTTTGACTGACAAGTAGTAAAAGTTATAAAACTTTAAATAACTTTAATAAAGACTTTTCTTATTTTTCATCAAGGCTCCATGATCATAAGCCCGTAATATTGCTAGTTTTCTTCTTAATCCTATTGACGTAACCTCAAAAAAAAAAAACAAAAAAAAACAACACTAACAATGATATCCTTTCACTGTAACTAATAATAGAACAAACGACTAAAGAAAGAACTCATCAAAAGTAAATACTAAAACTTAAATCCAACACAGATTACTTTAAAAGAATAATACATTTTAAATTCAGAATACATGTATATTTCACTGAGCTTTTTCATGTTTATATCTTAGATTGTAGCAGTTATCAGCCATATAATATCATAAGATTAATGCATAGTTCAGTAAACATGGAACATTCGAATATGATTAATGACCCTCAGTTGACTGTAATTTCAATTAAGAGAAAGAAAAAAAAATTCGACAAGATAATAACAAGATCAAGTCTCCCACAGAGACATACCCCACGTATGTTCATAGACGCCTATCGTCCTTAAATATAGCCTTAGATGGCATTGAGTAAATCACGGCTGCTCTATAACAGTGATCGCCGGGCGGTAACAGTTGTAGGGGACAGTTACAGCCGGTGACAGGTGGAACAATGCCGATAAAGGCAATCACAGCCACACAAATTGGCCCAATCTATCGATCCCTCCACAGGAGGCTGGACCCCTCCTCGGTCTTTGGCTAGCTGCCTTTGAGCTGTCCGACAGATATCACTCACCAGCCTGTTACTTAGCTCACTGCTACTTGATATTGAAGGTAACACTCAATGAGTATTTCCAATAACACTTTACAATAACTTCATATAAAAATATATTAGCCAAGCCTAGCACAATCATTTATTATCTTATAAATTTCATAAATTCGGGAAATATATGATTGAGTCAGAAGAAACTTGATACTTCCCTGTATTGGCATTAATTTATTCTATGATTAGAAAGTATTACTATTAAATTTTGTGAAATTATATAGTTCAATATAGTTAAAAATGGACGGAGGATTCTAGAAATTAAGCAAATCGATGCTGTCCTGAAACTGCACTTTGTATATTTATTCCTTTTTATCTCGCATCTTTCTCTCTAAGAATACTAAGTGAAATAGATTGCAAATCTGTCACACAGGGGTTGCGTAAATAAACAGATTTTCCAAGTTCCTCTCTAGTCGAACATTAGCAAATAATTATAGCTAGGAGGATCCGTAAATGTCCCTCGATTCCAGCGCTGCTGATTCGAGTATCACCCTAGGCTAGCTTTTATCGATATATAAAAGCTTGTCCGGAGCCACGGATGTTTAGATCAGAATGGCTGCCTCTGGTTAGCCCCTGAGTGGTTGAAAGGGAGTTTAAATAAATAATAAATGATAATAACGCACCAATATCTATGTAGAACTTAATCTAGGACATTGGTGGCTGAAAAATTCACAGATAGGATCTTAATTAAAAAATGTGAATGAAAAAAAATATTTTCAAGTTTAATTAAATAAAAATATCAACAGCTATTACTAGCCAAAAATAGCAATAAATTAAAAAAAAATCACTTAAGGCTAACTCCAAAAAGTTCAGAAAATAAGAGCATTAGAAGCCCTCAAAATTCGTACTTACATTCTTCAATATCTCCTTAAAATGCGTTTTTCATAAAATTCTAGTAGAATGAAAATGGTTGCAAATAAAATTTTAAGTCTATCAAGATAAATAAACCTAATCGTAAAATTAATGAAAACCAATAAGACTAGGTTCATAAATTATGATCTTTATCTTAAAACTTTCTTCTTATACAATTTTAAGGAAAAATAAATTTACTGAATACGAAATTGGTTGATTATATTTTAAAAATAAGGGGCCAGCTAGAACATTGATGTTCTCATAAAAGTATTATAAAACATGTTAAGAAATTATATTTTAAAAATTCATTTGGATGTATTTTTTTGTAACATAATTAATAAGTATTAAATTAGACTCTCCTTATAAGCCCCCCCCCTCAAAAAAAAACAAACTTCTCGGCCAATATCAGCCATAATAAGCTCAACCAAAGGTATTTAAAAAGAAGCTTAAATACATAGTTTTGTTAAATTAGTCTACAAATCGTGAATAATGGAGTTGATTTTGAAAAATATAATTGAAATATCCTTAATTAGCTAACATTCATAGTTTAAAACATTTTTCAGAAAATGTTTTTAAATGTAACTTTGAGGGGTTACGGGCCCCATTTTCTATACAAATATATAAACCAAATTTGCTATTTGGGCTCTCTATTGCAAACAGTTTAACTAATTCATTTTAGCTTAAATCAGGCAAAGAAGAGGAGGGGGTATAGAGAATGACCTAAATTTATAAGTTCATGAATATTGTGACGAAAAATTGTATAGAACATGATTTGTTTGTAATTTAATTTTCTAACAGTTATGTTCTAAAAATGTATATGAAATAGCTCTTTAAATTCTATATTTAAGAATGAAACTATGAAGGGAGGATTAGTTTATTATTGATTTATAATTAATTAAGATAACATTTATTCCATTGTCCAATCCGAATTGCCAGATAGATATGATAAAATTAGCCCTTTACTAAATAGCTCTTTATGAGCATATTTAACTAAACTGAAAAATATGTTTAGTGAGGGAATTTTGAATTATATAAGAGTTTTATTATTTAAGCTATTTTTTTTATAATTTGACTAAAAGAAAAATTTGAATTAGACACGATTTAATCGTTTCCATAAAATATTTATTATTTTAAATTCATCTCTTTAAAGTAAAGATGAATTTTATGCAGTACTTCCATATCAGAAAGAAACTTTAGGACAATTATGTAGACTTTAGGGCCTTTAGTGAGTCACTATACATAGGAAGTGCTGAACGAAGGAATGTCTCTTTGGCAGATAGGTGTCAGCAGGAAAATCCCAGTGTGAGCTAATCCGCCCCTCTGAGAAGTCAAGGGTTCCCCATCGATCTGAATCTCGGGAACAATAGCTCCATCATGATCGAGGAACGGATCTCTCACCGACTAATAAGACGCCTCTAATGGCTAAGTGATTCACGTGCACTCGGCCTCGAGTGGCTTCAGGCACCCTCGTGTGTGCGAGTGAGTGTAGTGTGCTCTCCACTCGTGACAATTGTCTGGAAGCTGACGCTCAAGAGCGAGCAGCTCAAAGCTCACTGGAACGGTTCTTACACTCAAACTCCAGTACCTTTAATGACTCTCCTACTATCAAACGGATACCTTCTGCCGTCATTTGAGGAATAACCTTCATCTCTCTCTCTCACACTCTCTCTCTCTCTCCCTCCAACACATTCTCTAGGAGCATTATGTAGGGTAAGGGAAAAAGTGGCCTCTTCTTATCTCAACAGGATCCTTAAATGTCCCTCATGTCCAGTAATCTTTATTCAGTGAAGATTTACTGTGAAGTGGGGCGGTCCTAGAACTGCGAATTCGCTATCGTTAAACTATTCTCGATTATAGAAAAACTTGTTCTGAGCCATGGATGTTTAGACTACGATGGTAACCTATAGATCGCCCCTCCCTCCATGACCCTAAGTGGTTGAAAGGGAGGCTAACCAAAAAGAAAAAAAAAATCCAAGTAGTATTTGAAAAATAAAAAACGGACATTACTGAAGGTCTCTTACGTCGTATTTTGCATTTTTCTTCCAAAAAAAAAAAGGAATATTTCATCAAAAGTGTGTATTTCTATATTAAGTGCTAAAGAGAACATCTGTCTGTGCATGCACGCATATGATGAACCTCAACGAAAACTAGGTCTGTTTGGTGAACAACTAAATCGATTGTTCGAAGGGGTAGTGGATGGTCGACATATTTCATCTTGAGGCATCGCTCAAACAAAATAGATGTCATAAACAGTTTTGAACCATAAATGAGATAAAACTGGATTTCAAAATAAGCTTCCACCGGAATAACAGTTAACAATTCCACGATTCATGACGTCAGGCTGTATGGGTTTTGTAACATTGAAGATGCGGGTTCAAATCCCGCCCTGGGCAAGCTTTTATCCATAAGTCAAATCATATTTGTTGATTTGGATGACAACTTTAGATAGCATCTAAAACTTATATAATCTAAATACTAAAAATAAACAAATTAAAATCATGATTCACCGTTGATTATAACCGGGCTAAAGCTGATGGAGTTTCTTAAATAAATTTTAGGGTTCATATTCTTTAATACAATTTTTATACTGTATATTTAGTTTTAAATTTATTTTCTAGAGATTCATGTTATTTCTAATTTAATATTTTAAGGGTATAATTATATTATCTATTAAATATTATTTTAATAACATTATTAGTATACTTTTTTGAAATAAATATAAGGGTTTTTAAATGTATAATATGATAACAAAAAATATACAACAATAAAAAATAACAAATTCACAATTAACAGGTAAAGTATCCATTGATCCCACTGCTAGTAAAATAAGACGTCAAGGCCCAAGAGGTCGCGAGGCCATCTTCATTAGCTATGTATAACAGGTAGAATTCTAAGGATTGGAGTCCTACGACAGGGATTGGGCATCTGGATCAGGATGAAATGGAAGCTTGCTATATAAGAGTGCGAAGAGGGTCAATATATGGTCTTAGACTTGCACGATATTAAAATGTGATAAAGAGTAGAGTTGGACACATAATATAAACCGTAGGCAATTATTCTTAAGACTTAGGATTGTAAGAAAGTGTTCTATGAATTTAAATAATGTTGAGAAGAAGTTTTGGTTTTTTAAATTTGTGTTTATTTGTTGTTTATAACATCTAAGGCTAAAAATGGATACATTACTAAGTTAATTAATATTATCTTATAATTATCCACTAATTAAGTGGAGATAGTTATAAGATAATATTTAGCAAAATATTACAGTAGTAGTATCTGAAATTACTGGGCAAATGTCGGTACATATTTGTAATTTTAGCTCTATTTTGTAAATTTGTAGCACTTAATTTGTTCTCCTTTAAAATTCAGAGAGAAAAAAAGAACACTCTTTGAAGTGAATTTGAGAAATTGGACAAGGGAAGAAGACGTTAATGCTAAAGGAGAAAGAAGGAGGTATGCCGAAAATAAAAAAAATCCTAAGAAGTGTAGTGGCAGAAAACTGCCGGTAATACTAAATATGAATCGGCCCAATTCATTCAAAGGCAGATAAAAGAGGTAGAGGGGGTGGAATATAGAGGGGGCTACAAAAGGCCCCTCCACCAACCCCTGCCTCTACCACGGAGGCCTACAGGAACATTGAATTGATGACGGCCGTTATCCTGCGGGAGTATCTGTCTCTCGAGTCGCTTCCTCTCAGGATGTATCTGGAGCTTCCGATACAGCTACACACTTAGGAGGAAGGCTGATAGCAAATCACCTGTGGCATACGTGGCTGTTTTCATTTGTCCGCGAGCTCTAGCGGAATTCTAACGAAACTCTATCTCTGGTGTAGCTTGCGTGAAACTCAATCTGATATGTTCAATGAAATAATCTAAAAGGTTATTTCCACCACCAATGAATATAGAACTCTCATACCTTCTATTCTCCGTCTTCATTGGTTTCTGCAAACCATCTTCTGTCGGCGAGCGCTTTCGGACATTGTCCATCCTCATGGCCGAATACATATGTTCACTGTCACTGTCTGTATTCAACTATTGTTGAGTTCAATACAGACAGTGACAGTGAACACATGTATCCGGCCAAGAAGATGGACAATGTCCAAAAGCGCTCGCCAACAGAAGATGGTTTGCAGAAACCAATGAAGACAGATAATATTAGGTATGATAGTAATATGTTCAATATTTGATTACCTTATGTCGTGCTTAGTGATTGGTTGTCATCGAGTACTACGCGTGAGAAATTAGTCAGTGCTTCCGCCAGGATGAAGAAAAATTAAAATACTCCAAAATTATTAGGTAATTATTATTATTTAATTATTGCTAACGTTTCGACTTAACTTTATCTTATATCTTAATAATTACTTAATGCTAAAGATGTGAGTCGTCCATTTGGAGAAAATATGATGAGCTGACACGACCTCACTGTGTTAAATGTTGTTATATTGCTGACAGCCAAAATTTTACAGTAAACTAATTAAAAGAAATCTAAGATATCTATAAATTAAAGTTAGGTTCTCGCTAGTGAAGAGGGAATTGAGTGAGATATCTGGCTGTCCTTGTGGTGCAACGGTCAGCACACCAGGCCCGGATAGCAGGAGATCCAGGTTCGATTCCTGGCGAGGACAGATAAATTTTTTTATTCTGTTCCCTCTCATGAATTATCTAAGATATCTATACTTCCATATTCAAACTCTTTCACATACTCGAATACGCAATTCATTACTGACGAATCATAATGATTATTAAAAAATGAAATTAATTTTGGTATGTAATCCCACGTAACTTGGGGGTTTAAACTCGAAATAGAGATCGGGGAGTTGGAGAGCTTATCTAATCTGACTTGGTTGTGTAGGGGTCGGCATACCTAGCCGGAAAATAGAAGACCCGGGTTCGATTCCCGGTTGAAGTAGTAAGATTATTTTCCTGGCTCCCTTTGCCAGATAATAATTTGTCATTCTTGCAGATAATGATTGTTAGTAATCTTAAACCCTACTAACCTTAGAAGGATCTTTAATTTTTTGCAAGGCGTTACTACTTTAGCTGAGTTATCTCCTGCCGACTGTCAGATCATTTATCTTTCATATATTTTTCGGCATTATTCCATACACCGAACAATAGCGCTGCGACTATAGCGGGCTCTGGCGAGGCATTCTGGACTTAACCTCTAAAAAAGCAAGAAGATAAATACTAACTGACGCACCATAGGCACATGACGTTAATTATAATAAATTCCATAATTCTCAACAAATATTTGTGATGAATGATTAACATTTATAAAGTAACTAATCTACAAAATTTGAATAGTATTGATTACTTTCAACAGATATGGATCATCATTCTGTTTAGATATCTTTCAACTGACAATCAATGTAAAAAATTGGGTTTTATAAGGCTACTGATACTTTATTTAATTGATCTATGTTCAATTCAGTTTGGTTCTAATTGGTTATAATTTTGAAAATAATTAATAAATATTTTATTATCGAAGCCGATAAATAAAGTAATATGAATGGATATATTTCACAATATCTTATCACATAATTTCTTGCTATAGGATGCTGAATAACTGAATGGTTTTGTGACAATTGGTTTTTAATTTTTCTCTCACATACTACAAATTTGTCTATGCTTTAGCATATTCGAGAAATTAATTAAATCAAGCTATTCTCGTTGACAACATACCGTGATTTTTACAGATCCTCACTAATCCTACATTGTAGAAGCTAAAAATATAGTTAGTTCAAAATTATATGCATACGTATGTGTATCACACGATTTTATCCGTGTGTGTGTGTGTGTGCTTCAATTACTCATAAAATTGTGTATATCTTTTTTTGAAAATAAAATATTTCCAACCATTAACGGTTCGAATAAATTATCTCTAATAATGGTTCAGTTTTTCTTTATGAACTGGAAAATGTTTCTTGCTATTAGAACTATATGTTAAAATTTATTCCTTCCAAATTTCGATTTCCATTCATAACCTCTTTTTGATATTATCTCTTTGTTACCTTAATGAAGTCTTGTAACTACGTACAGACTTACAAACAAGCGAATACACACACATAATTTTGAACGGAACAGACCATNTGTTTCCTGTCAATTAGTTGTTGGTTTGCATGTTTTTTTCAAATTGGTTCTTGTTTTCAATATTGTTTTCATAAACTTTTAATTGTCTTACACAGTTTTCTACATTCATACTCTTGATATCACATTATATTATAATTCTCTATTTTACTAATTTCAAATATTACTGTATTCTCACGACATTGTATTTCTACAGCCCTGAAGATGGCTTACAATGTAAGCCGAAACGTTAATCCTTCATTAAAAAAATACATTTTTTTATTTGTGTTTTTTTGGATCTACCTCGACCGAACCCCAACTAAAATCATCTTAGAGTTGGCAGATAATCTTAAAAAAAATACACTTTAAAAATTGTATTTTTTAAAATCTACCTTGACCGAACCCCCCACTAACAAAAACCAGCAATAATAATATCTACGGTAAAAAAAGAAAAAAAAATTAAGAAAAAACCGTCCATTTGATTAACCAACATTACCATAACCAAAGTTACCATAAGCAACATACAGCTACTCTAAGTGGCCCACCTACATCTCATGCCCCTCCACAGCCTTCACAAAAGCTGCACAATGATCTGTATAGAGCATGAGGCCAAGGGGAGCCGAGCAGCCGGGCGCTGCAAACTAACCTAGTTAGGTGGAGAATAACCTGTTGCCTCCAGCAAAACCTACTTCCCGGCGCCGGTGGCGCTCTCAACGGCTCCAGCCTGAACCTTGCCGGACCCGCCCCACCAGACTTCCGCACTGATGAAATTAATTAAAAACCTAACGCAGTTTCCTTCTGATTAAGATCTGCCTCACTAATCATATTTTAGTATTTTTTTTTTCTTCTTCAGAAATGACGTTTGGGAAGGAAAGAAAGTAAGCTTGTATTTTATCCTCCATTAGTACTCTTCAACATCTTTTATATAGCATGTAAATTTTATAATGAAAATTGTAGCTTCGCAAATATTTACATCTGACATTGCTAAGCACGTATCTAGAAAAGTTAGCACATGAGGGTTTGTTATTCTACCCTAATCCCCTGTTGGCAATCTATCATCAGTTACTTTTGACAATTAGATGTAACCATAATTTAACCTTCCGTTTGTATTATTATTTTTTCATTAATAAAAACAGTTAAATAATATTATTTAGATTTTTCATTCAAATTTGATATCATTCGAAATAGAAGTATCTGGTTAAAAAAAACAAAAAAACAAAACCAAATTATGATGATAATTGTGATTAAGTAATCCAACATTTCATTCTAAATTTGAAACGTAGAGGAAGCTAGAAAAAAAAACTTTCTACCTCAGCTGGGAATCGAAACTGGAAAGTGGGGGACCCGGGTTCGATTCCCCGCTGAGGTAGAGAGTTTTTTTTTTTCTAGCTCCCTGTACGTTTCAAATTAAGAAAAAATAACTTTTTATTATTGGGCCAGCACAATGTTTGTTATACACAATAAATGTAAAATAAAATAAAATGAAATTTAGCATCTCCTTTTCTGACGATCACAGGAATATTTATCACTTTAAGGATGATAGAGATGTAGTCATTCCTGTTTCAAATTTTATTGGCGTCAAGTTTCCGTGTCAATTTCAGGTACTAAAGAGTGTCGCATCAAGCAATTTAAAAATTATTTTTATAAAAAGTAAATTAGAATTTAATAAAAAGCTAGTGAAGAGGGAATTGAGTNAATAGAATAAGGCACGCTAGAACCCGTTAGTGGCTGATTTGCCTTAAAAAAGAATAAAATAAAGTAAATTGAAAAAATTTGAGAAAAAAAGTAGTCAATAAAAAATTGATCCAATTAAGGCAATTATTACTTGTTATAAAATTATTCTTTTACCGATTGGCTGAGAATAATAATTGAATACAGGGATGGGGACAAAATTAAATGTCAACAACATTGGTTTTTTTTTTAATGAAAAATTTGTCTAAAGTAATGTTTTCACAGACATTCCAATCCGTTTTCAGTTCTGTGGGGCACTTTCCTTGCCATTTATTTATTATTAGCCAATATACATTCACTGGTGACTTAGTGTTTCTCAATTAATTCGGTAATCATAAAAGATAAAAAAATTATAAGAAGTAGAAGAACTAGAAGGACCAATGTATGAATGAAAACGATAAGGTTTCCCGAATTCTGGGTGTGGATATTTCAGAAAAAAGTCTTTAATGCTGAGCTACCAGTTGATGAAAAATTGGTAATAAATGGGTGTTTATTGAGAAGTTATCTATTAATGATATGCTGAAATGTCGCCAAGCAACTGCTCAATCTAAACATATTTCCCATGTTTCATTAAAAAAGTATGTAAGTAAGAGTTAATGAGGAAAAGTGGGGTGAATGGAATCAACTATCGTAGCTACATTCGTTAATTTATTCCTTAACAGGCGTTTTTTTTTTTTTGTTAAAAAATATATTGAAAATCAGAGTTAGAATCAGAACAGCATGCAAAAGTAAGTAGAATGGGCGAGTCTGAGACAGAAAACAACATGATTCTTCTGAAAGTAATCAATCACATGGATGACCTAGAATGCGATGGATTGAAGGAATGACAGCACATGCCAGAAACCTCTCGCAAAGTAATAACACGTTTTCTTCCAAGCGGAAGTTCAAGAACGAGGCCACAACTCACCATTTTGAAGCTGAAGAACAATGTAACTATGAACTTAGAACTTGTTTTTGGGAGAAATACTCCCTTCACAACCTCAGGTATGATTTGATTGGCTATTGGTGAATAACTAATAAATTATTAGCTATTTATTATCTTTAAGGCTAAAAATCTCTTACAATAATATTTATACTAAGTCTTATTTCGTTTATACTCTTTTAACATTCGATGAAAAAAAAAATGAATGAGGCCTAAAATTTTTAAATGCTAAACTTTTTTTCAGTTCTTTTTACCAAGCAGATCACTTGAAACCTAATGAAGCTTAATTATTTTATCAAATCATTATACTTAATTTGAAAAGAATATGTTTATGTTTCATTAATTAAATTCTTAAAACTGATCAAGGCTGACTAATTTATTTAATAAGGGACTTTAAAAAGAAAAGATCCCAACAATATTTTGTATAACTTAAATGTTAATGAGAGAGAGACTATATCATGAAAAAATGAAGTAATAAAAAGTCTTTAAGGAAAAATCTCACTAACATTATAAAGAAAAAATGTTTTCATCTTACTATCAAGTAAAATGAGGATTACTATCCTTGATAAGAGGTTTTCGAATAAAAAAAGGTGGATTTTGTTAACATAAGGAAAGAGAACAATTATAAAAATGTTATTTCAGATTACATATGTTATGTTTTCTTATCTTACTATCATGTAAATATATATTGGACCGACTCACATTCATTTATAATAAGATACTCATCAATAAAAGGAACCTATATGGTTTACCATTTCTTTTGCATGAATTACGATAGGCCACAGAAACTTGAGCTCTATAAAGAACTAGAAAGGGCAAATGAGATGTGGAAGATTATTCTTGGCTATAAGATTTTGATATGAGATGCAAATGATTTTCAAAATTTTGGGCAAACGGCTGGCAAATTACATAATTACAGAAGTTTATGGATACTGGACTGTTAAGTTCCAAGAGTGAGATGCTTGTGTTAAGTCAGTGACAAAGTAAATGAATAAAACACGGCACCAGGAGGTCTGCTGCATACTCCTAGTCAGAATGTGCCCAAGCAAAAAATTATCAGAGGAACGAAAGGTCAAAAATCACACGAAAACATCAAATCTGAATGCCCTTAATAAAAGGCACGATGATCTTCGATAACTTCGACTGTGCTTACTTTGAACTTTATTCTTCATCTGGGCCCGAGGAGCAGGCATTTTCGAACTCATTCTGCTTCCTCTTCCGATAAGCTCCACGCACACCCAAGTTTCCCCTCCGGCAGAAGGAATTCAAAGGGCCAACCGCATACCGTCCTCCCACAAAGGGATGCTCTCACTAATGAGGAGAGCGCTGTATCCACTAATGCGGTCCTTCTTCACACACGCCCTTTTATCAATTACCTTAATTAGGAAGAGGAAGGGTAGATGCGGGCGGCAGAGACAGATCAATCTATATGGCATCTTGTAGCCAATGTTTTCATACATGTTATGATTCCGGCGGCATGTTGCACATAACGCTAAAATAATATGATAATAATAATATAACGCTATGATAAGCCATAGTTATATGATAAAGGCTTCCTGGGACTCAAACTTCCAGTGTGAGTCCCAGGAAGCCTTTATCATATGCAAAATGCACACCGTATCTGCATACTTGTGTTCCTTCTAAATAAGGCATTCCCCAACCTATCGGAGTTCAAGAAAGATACAACAAAACAAGGATCATAAATTATGAATTGAATTTACCTGTTGTATAATTGATAAATAAGCTGTTAAAACGGAGGTAAAAATTACACAACTAGCCACTTGAGGACACACTGAAATTCTAAGATAAAGCATGGCTAGAAATTAAATATTATGTAACTGAAGCATATGGTTTGTTTATTCATGAACCAAAAATGCTATTATGAGTAAAGTATCCCAAAACTCCCCAAAAAATAGTAAATAAGTTTTCTTAGTAGAGCTCGAACTAGAACTGATTTATTATCTAGGTAGAAATTTGGTATGAATAAGGGTATGTTCTTTTCTTTTTTATTTATACTCTTTTTCAAAAAAGATACTGTCTACAGGTATTTTCTATACTAAACATCAATGGTTCTGAATTAGCTCTCATTTATTAATACAATTTTTAAATACATATGAACCTACCAAACCAGGATTGAAAGACTTGAACAGAACCCCTTGGCTACACTTGAGCGTCTGGTTATCTTCAATAAGCGGCTAGGGAGAATTATCAATGTTTGGACCTGTTCAAAAATGTGCTCTTCTGATCCCAGCGTTTTATGGAAGAGGTTATGAGCACATTCATGTTCTTCGCTTCAACTCATTGGTTCTACGCTCTGTATTTCTCGATTCCCGTTTCCATTCACATCGCTATAATCACTTAATTATTCATAACGTAATGCTCTCTTAACGGTAGGCAACCTAATGGTTCTGTTCTTAACGATCGTCGTTCAGAAGCAGAACTGTGTTGCACATGACTGATAAGAAATAGTTATCTTGTCTCAATTCTTTGCACATCATGTAAGAGTTAAAAATTTCTTCTCCGCAAGCACCAGCAAGTTGAGCTTTTCAATCATTTTATAGATCTTACTGGATTTTGGCACAACCCAAAACAGTCTCAACCTCTTCAAAACAGCAGAAGGATATTTGTAGCCAAAGGAGACCTTAAGTAATTTTGTTTTCCCGTGACATCTTTTTAAAATTTATATGATCTACAGGAAAGATATTTTGGCCCCATCCAAAGTATGCTTGGTATTTTCCACACTGCTACAAGTTCTAAAACATGATTTTACATGCAATTACATAAATATCCAACATTGAGTTCAGATAAATTTTAGGAGATATTTCTATTCCTATTCGAAACGGGCAGATCAGTAACTATACATGTCTCTGCTCCCAGATTAAAATCTTATTTATCATTGTTATTATTACCTCAGTCAATGGTTATATAAAGAAATGATAGTTTGGTACGTGATTATATATTTACTTTAAAATGTCAAGTCTAAATTACAAAGAGATATAAAAAGTCAGATAACACAACTTTAATTTAAAACTGGGAGAAGATGCATTTCTTTCGGAGGAAAGGAAGAAAATGAGATTTTTAATAATTATGAAGAGGAAAAAAGCAAAGGTTTTTATTTTTTTTCTGTATTAAAAAATACGTTTAATTAAAATTACAATAATTTGAAGGCTTCTGTACATTGTTATAGCAATTGTAATTAGCTATTGTATCATCTGTCATACCAATGGTCAACCGTTATAGCTGTTATAGGCTGTTATATCTGCTGATAATTTGTTAATAAACGGCATTTAAAAAATGATAATGTTCTTTCAGGTATAGCCATGAATAAATAAAAATAAAATCGTAAAAGTTAGCCTTTATTGCTGTGAAATTTAGCCCAAGTAATGTTTCTAGATAAAGAATAAGTGTATTTGTTTTTATATAAAATTTGAGTATTCGGTGAGAACGTTGTTATCTTATACAATTAATGAGAGGGAATAGAATAAAAAAATCTATCTGTCCCAGCCAGGACTCGAACCAGGATCTCCTGCTATCCGGGCCGGTCCACTTACCAATTGTGCTACCAGGACGCGCTAGATATCTCATTAAATTCCCTCTACACTAGCGAGATATCTAGCTCGTCCTGGTAGCATAACTGGTAAATGCATTAGCCCGGATAGCAGGAGATCCAGGTTGGTGTCCTGGCTGGACAGATAGATTTTTTTATTCTATTCCCTCTCATTAATTGTTTAAAATTTACGTGGGATAAAATACCACAACCAAATAAAATATATATAAAGTTGTCATCTTATATTTCGCTCATTTCATGTGAAAAAGCCAGCTTTCAGCTAAAACTGAATACATCTTTAACAATGGCTGGAATACTAACTTACTTACAGAATATATATATTTCTTTTTAAGATGTAAAATACATTTCTGAAGTTTGTGGAATGTGGAAATTCTAATTTCAAGTCAGAATTACAAAGAGACTGGAGGGGAGGGGACATGTAAAGTCAGATAACACAGCTTCTAATTAAAACTGAGAGAAGATACATTCCTTTTGGAGTAGGGAAGGAGGTAGAATGAGATTCTTAATAATGATGAACAGGGAAGGAGGTGGGGGGTGAGCATGATGCTGAGAGTATTCAATTGGCCCGAGGGAAATGAAAGGAGTGGAGTTCTACCAATGACTCTCACTCCCTCACTCCCTCTATCTCTCTCTCTCTCTCTCACTCACTCAATCTATCTATCTATCTATCTATCTTTCTTCTTCTCTCTCTCTCCCCCTCCCCTGCTGTAGTATCCCGTTCTCAGTGTAGATTTTATATACTTCCTCCATTTACCGGTTTATTTCATTTTCATTTTGTGTTCTCCGCCCCCTTTCCAAGCCCTTACGTGATTCGAATAGGGAGAGTGCCTCGAGCGTTTACATCAGCGCTGCCCTACGGAAACCCCCCTGTGTTAACTTTAATGTGTTCCAGGGCCGCCTTCACGGCCGCCCGTGCAGCCCTTCGGGAAACTACCGCCCTATATCCCCCCCACAGACGAAGGGAGGAAGATGTTGCCCTCGTACGTTTGTGAGCGGCGATTCACATACAGTGAACCTAAGGGATTCGGAGGGTATGCTCTGCAGTGTATTGAAACAGTCGAGTAATGACTCGATTACGTGGAAACATCATTTTCATGATGCTTTATTAATGTTCTTGTAAATCATACTTAAATCGAACAAATGCATGGAGTCAACTTTGATGGTGTCTGGCCTGCTAGCGATGGGGAAGTTGCATTGCATTATGTATAATTTTGAATAATATGATAATAATATTGACGTTTGCTGGTTGTATAAAAAATGTACACTGATAACGGAGAGAAAGAGAAAAAGAGAGAGAGGGAGAGAGAGAGTAAGAGAGAGGGA